>MDKF010124218.1:0-15254 GCA_026770625.1 Nicotiana glauca | reverse complement strand
GGGGTAGGGATTGTACCTGTAGAAATGGAGATGAAGACACTTGCTTTAAAATTTCCCAGACCAGATAATTTGAGGGACAAATTTTGAAGAAAAATGAACCTTCTCTCAAGAACCCCTCCTCCTTCTCTCTTATTTTGTTCAGCAAATATGGTTAAAATGAGGGGCTAGGGTGTTTTATTAGAAAGGGGGTCGGGTTTTAAATTTTAGAAAATAGAAGCCCGAGCAAGATCTGCGGTCGCACTATGCGACCGCATAATTGGAATGCGGTCCGCATATTGGATCGCAGAACTAACCTCAATCACTGAACAACTCTGCCTGCGTATGCGGTGGAAATGCGGTCCGCATACTGATTATGCGGTCGCATAATGGACCGCATTTATAACATCAACTTAGACTAACTCTCTGATTAACTATACGGCAGGAATGCGGTCCGCATATTGATTATGCGATCGCATAATGGACCGTATTTTCAACTTCAATTTTGACAATTCTTCTGCTTCACTCTGCGGCAGGAATGCGGTCTGCATAGCTGATCTGCGATCGCATTCTGGGCCGCATTTATGATAATTTTCTGGAAAATTGATTCTTTTGATTTTTAAAGGCTTAGATCACTACAAAAGGTCCGAACCGCGGCAAGCTTGCGAGTTACCAAGGAAGAATTCTACACATTACTAACACATATTCGCAGTCGACACCACGAGTTACTAAGTTTTGAGACCAAAAATAATTTACGGGACCTTACATCTTTTTCCATGGTCATCCAATGATAACCTGCCTGGAGGATTTTCTTTGCAAGGACGTACCCATTCATGTGAGGCCCATATAATCTCGAATGCACTTCGTTCATGATCCTTTAAGCGTCTCGGGAATCTACGCACCTCAAAAGGTTCAAATTTGGAGTTATTTTGTGTAGAATCTCTCCACTCAAAAAGAAACTTCTTGCAAGCATTCTGATAGTTCTCTTTTAATCTCCACTGGCCTGCTCTGGATATTATTTCATTTTCAAAAACCTCTTGACATAATGATACCGTAGCTGACCATTTTAGCTCCATTTAATTGCATTACAATAACCATGCCTTTCTCGAACTTGAATCTGCATCGGGTCAATATGAACATTACATGGGTACGACATCATTGAGGCAATAGTAGCTAGTGCGCAAGCTAAATCATTGTGGACCCGAGGAATATACCTGAACTCGATGAACTTTAACCGTTTGCTGAGATCCTCCACGTGTTTCTTGGAGGGGATAAGCTTGATGTCTCGAGTTTCCCATTCACCTTAAAATTGCCAAATGATTAAGTCAGATTTCCCCCATGATTAATAATTCTTGTACATCCAGATCAACTACCATATTCACGCCCATGATACACGCTTCATTCTCGGTAGTGTTGTTTGTATAAATAAACTGAAGATGGGCTATGGAGGGATAATGCTTACTTATGGGCGAAATCACAATTGCCCTAATCCCCACGCCTTTTGCGTTTATGGCTCCATCAAAGAATATTTTCCAGGCATTGATGTTCTCTCAAATTATTTCAATTGAATTCACTTCCTCGTCTGGAAAAATAATTGCTCAATGGTTGATATTCATCATCGACCGGGTTCTCAGCTAAATGACATACCAAGGCTTGGGTTTTCATCGTCATGCGAGTGAGATAAACAATGTCAAACTCGGTGAGCAGAATCTGCCATTTTGCTATACTTCCAGTGGGCATTGGCTTCTGGAATATATACTTCAAATTATCCATCCTGGATATGGATATGTTGTTTAAGCCAACAAGTAATGTCTGAGCTTTTAGGCGACCCAAGTTAGGGCACAACAAGATCTTTCCAACAAAGTGTATTTGGCTTCATAACTGGTGAACTTCTTGCTCAGATAGTATATGGCTTGTTCTCTCTTTCCGATAACATCGGTTGCCCCAGGACACAACCAAAAGAATTCTCCACGACTGTCAGATACAAGAACAAAGGTCTTCCTAGCTCAGGTGGAACCAACACCGGTGGATTTGACAGATATTCCTTGATTTTAACAAAAGCTTCTTGACACTTATCTGTCCATGTGATTGCCGAATCTTTCTTCAACAACTTAAATATGGGATCGCAAGTAGTGGTAAGCTTAGAGATGAATCTACTAATGTAATTCAGTGTCCCAAGCAGACTCATGACCTCTTTCTTGCTCTTCGGAGGTGGCAGATCACAAATAGACTTTATTTTTGTCGGATCTAATTTGATACCCCTCCGACTTACTATAAACTCTAGAAGTTTCCCAGGCAGAACTCCGAATTTATATTTAGATGGGTTTAATTTCAAGTCGTACCTTTGCATATGCTCAAAGAACATTCTCAGATCTCGCACATGATCTTCTCGCATTCTGGATTTAGTGATCACATCATCCACATACACCTTAATCTCCTGATGTATCATGTCATAGAAGATGACAGTCACAGCTCTCATATAGGATGCCCCGGCATTTTTAAGACCAAATGGCATGACCCTGTAATGGTAAGGGTCCCAATATGTGGTAAAAACATTCTTTTCTCCATCTTCTTTGTCCACCAGAACCTGATGATACCCAGCATAACAATCCACGAAAGAGTGTATGTCATGTTTAGCACAATGTCAACGAGAATGTGGATTTTTTGCAATGAAAAGTTGTCCTTAGGACACTCGGTGTTTTCCATCTTTCTTCGGCACTGGTACTATATTATCCAACCATGTGGTGTATCGGACCACTCAAATCACACCAGTTTTCAGTTGTTTGGTGACCTCTTCCTTGATCTTATCACCAATGTCAATTTTGAACTTTCTTTGTTTCTACTGGACAGGGGGTAAACGGGATAAGTAGGCAGTTTATGTACCACCAGATCAACACTCAACCCTGGCATATCATCATAACCATGCAAACACGTATTTGAATTCAAACAACAGTTGGATCAAGGCATCTCTAGTTTTCTCATCAACGTGAATACTTATCTCGGTTTCACAGATAGCTTCTAATTGCCCAAATTAACTGGCTTAGGTCATTTATGTTTGGCTTAGGCTTATTCTCAAATTGTTCCAATTCCCAATTTATTTCCCTAAACGACTCATCTTCATCTTATTCTAGCTCTTGATGCATTATCTCAAAGTTAGACAACATTTTAGGATCCGAGCATGAAGTCCGCAAGCATGTCATGTTATTTAAATCCGCATTATTAGAACTTAAAGGAAAAAGATAAGAAAAATGGTAAAATCAGAAAAAGGAACAAAAAATACATTTATAAACGATGAAATTTTGATTTAATTTCATTGAATTTCAAGATAGGAGGGTCTACATCAGAATTTCAAAGATAATTAAGTAAAAACATTTGAGTTACACCCTCAAATAACTCGCAATGCAGAAAGATAGCAAGACTGAACTACTGCAATTCTCGCCTGACAGGGAACAGTGTAGCCTCCCAGTTCTGGAGCTTAAAGTCAAGTCCTATATACTACACCTCGGCATAACTCGTGCCTTCTCCTGACTGGACCATATTGGACTCATATAGAATTTGCTTTAAGTCTTTGCAAATATCATCAATTTCTTCAATCGTAAAGTCCTCTTCCTCTTCCTCAACAACTTTTGTTTGACAAATGATCGGGCAAGATATGAAATGGGCTGGCACAATACCCACCCACTTTTTGTGGTCGTTAGCCTATGTTCTATCGGCCTATGTAGCTCGGAAACCCACCGCAAAACACTTCTCATTGATGAATGGGGAAATGGGCTCAGTAATGCCCTGTAGTGATACCTGAGCCATCTTCTAGTTTTGTACCCATTTCTGATCATTTGGGTGGAAATCATGATTGAAGAATTAGACAAACAGTGTTAAGGTAATGGGGCCCCTTCATCAAATTGTTCAGCGACCACAATTTTGAAGGCTTGATACACAATGTGCTCGTTGCCTTCTCTAGCTTCAAGACACGGGATAGAAGGGTCCCGATAGATGGATTGCTCGTCTTTTCCATAGACAACAATCTCTTGATTATTGTATTCAAACTTGACCATTTGGTGAAGAGTGGAGGGAACAGCTCCAGCAATATGAATCCATAGTCAGCCCAGGAGGAAATTGTATGAGGTTTCCATGTCCAAAACATGGAAGGTTACCTCAAAATCTACAGGGAAAATAGTAAGAATCAAATCCATTTCTCCTATTGTGTATCTCATGACCCCATCAAAAGATCGTACGCAGACATTGTTAGCACGAATTCTTTCTGTTCCAGTTTCCATTCTCTGGAACGTTGAGAGAGGGCAAATGTCTACTTCGGACCTACCATCCACTACTAAATAATTAGATTTTAGTGACGGACAAATACTGTAGCTAAATAGAAAAATTCATCGCGAATCTCATTTAGTGACGAATTAACAACGGATTATCAAGAAATTCTGCTAGCTACGAGAGTTTTAGTGACAGATTAGCAACGACGTTCATAGCTAATTCCAGTTTTTTTTATAGTGATCTAAAATCGCCCTTTCACATAATAGCCCTCAAATTTTGACAGTCAGGTGGAGGTCTTTGTTGTAGGAAGCTCTCTCTGCAGGCAAATCATCGTGGCTAAAGGAAATCTTATTGACCTCAAAAATCTTTCGGCCATCCTTTCCAATTGTTCGACAGAAGTATTTACCAGGACATATGCTTTATTTAATGTTTAGAGGAGCAGTTTTTGATGTTCATCCAAACAAAGCAAAAGAGATAAGAGTGATACCTGGGAAGGAGTCTTCCGGAGTTGGTCAACTATTGAATACACTGGAGTTTTCATCTTTCTAAAGAACTCTTCCGCTTCCTCATTGCTTACAGGATCTTACGATGGTATCTATTTATCCCTGTTCTTTTTGGACTTCTTTAGCTCTTCTGGGTATGGTACCTCCTAGGATGATTCATCACATTCACTTCCCTCATAATTTCTTTGTATGTAACTACGAGCACGAGATTTTTGCCGTATACGAATTACTCCCATAAGTTCAAGAAAATAATGTTTTCCCATTATTGGCAATTTTTTGTAGATTTTTCATAGGATTTTTGTTAATTGTTTTCATTTTGTCTGTGCATGTTTATTTTATTCATGAAAAATACAAAAAAAATATCCTGCGATTGCATTTGGGGTTTATTTTTACATTTTTAGGTTAACTAGTAAATTAGTTATTTTACAAAAATGAAAAAATCATAAAAAATGACTCACTTTGCAATTTTAACCTTTTAATTTTAAATTTTGTACTTTTTCTTTTAATTTAGGATTTAATTAATTTTGTAAATACTATAACGAGTAATTAGCTTAATCGGGTATTTTTTTTATTAAAGAGTTAATTTGGTTTGTTAATTAATTCAAAAAAGGAAAAGAAAAAAAATTTAAAACTTTGAAACAAAGAACAAAAGGGGAATGGGATTTTGATTTGCTAAAACACAATTTAAGCACAAATTGGGGCTGAGCCCAAGTAGCAAGATTACCCGCCCCTCTCCAGCCTACGAACCATTTTTTGACCCGCCTCATTTCCCCTATGATATAGAAAATCACATTACAATCTTTCCTCCTTAAAGAACCCTAAATTTCAAAGATCCCTAGGCGGCACAACTATTGTTCCTCATCTCCAAGCAGCCGATTCGACCCTCACTCGCCTGAAAACTCAGGCAAGTTCACTCACACACATCCTTATCTCGCCATGTCACCAACCCTAATGATCTCTGACAAATTCCCTTATCCGCATCCCTCTTCTCACGTGTTGGAAGCCTCTATAGGGCGTGCGCTGGATGAATGGCGAGCGTGGGATCAATTTCAATTGATCCCAGCCCTTCATTCATCAGGGGTGTGCCTGATAAGTAAAGGGAATTTTCGCAAAAAGGAGGAGTTCTGGAGGGGATTATTCGTTCGCAGAAAAGGCTAGGGTTAAAAAAAAGTGATGCTTCTTCTTCTTGGTTTCTAATTTTGGCTAGTTTTTCCAGAAGAAGAGAAAGATATATATCCAAAATGTTCATTGTTCTTTGAATTTGTTTT
Organism: Nicotiana glauca; assembly: GCA_026770625.1. Lineage (NCBI taxonomy): Eukaryota > Viridiplantae > Streptophyta > Magnoliopsida > Solanales > Solanaceae > Nicotiana > Nicotiana glauca. The sequence goes on along the minus strand of MDKF010124218.1, from coordinate 9,244 downwards.
CATTTTCGATTACTATTCAGAAAAGGAAAAATAAAAAAATATATAATCTATCCTTTCTTCCTGGGCGGGAGGTTGTTTGAAAATGGTGTTCGATTGAGAGTTGCTGAGTTTGTTGCTGTCCAAGCTTCTGATTTCTACTCGATTCAGTTGCTGTTTGATTTAATATTAGCTTCGGGATTTCATTTGTAATAGCGTTTAAGCAAAATTAATCAAGGTCGATTGCTGATTCAGGTTCATACCTTGGTTCCTTTAATCTGTTTTATTTTACTTCTCTTTTTCTGCCTTCTTTGTGTTGTTTGATTAAAGAGATCGTTCTTCAAATCGTATTTATCTCTGATTCATTTTTCGCTATAAATTGATTCATATGTCTCTGCTATTTCTTGCTTTACTCCCTGTGTGGATTGGTTCAGTGACGAATTAGCTAATAGTTGATTGGTTTAAGTTTAAATGACTGTGTTTATTGGTTCCAATTTTATAATCTGGATTAGTTCCAGTTCAGATGACCAGCTCGACTAATTCTTGTGTTTCTTTTGATATATATGATAGGTTTGATGCTCAAGTTAATCTTCTCATACATACTGTTTGGTATCGACATGTTCGACATGAATCACTGAATAGTTCCCTTTTTTCCTGATTCCATGACCATTTTCGCATGTTCTGCTGGTTTGAAGTTGCTGATATTATCCTTGATAATATTGGCTTCTTGTGGCTCACCATTGTTTGAGAGGATCAGTGAGTGTTCATGTTTTCGGCATGTCGATTCTATCACTGATCTTCTTAGACATATTATAATATAAAGCTTGTGTAATAGTGCGGTTTTGTTTTCTTTGAAATTATTTTTTATTTGCTAGTCGATTTATATGTCTCTGTCCATTATGATAATCGTTGCATTAGGTACAAGGTCCTGTTAATTCGTGTGGGATTGCCATGCTCCAGTTGGCCCTGTTTAACACTTTCGTGGGCTTGAGCGCCATTTCAATTTTCATAAGTTGCTAATTCAGTTTTGCCTAATGCCTTGGACTTTTGAATTTGGCTAAGAATGAACCTAGGAGTTGACATGGATCGAATCAAAGAATGTTTAAATTGTTTCTTCAGATGGTTGTGATTTACATTTTTGCTCTGTTGCTATTAGATTTGGTTCTTAACTTGTTCAGGTGTTGCCTGTTGGACTTCGTTTTACTAATTGTTCAGTCGGATATTGGGATTTCCAATTTGATTTCTCTGAATGAGTTGCTGAATCCAGGGTGCTACGTGTAGATTACAAATGTATTTGTCATTGCTTTTTTTATGTATCTGACAATTTGGTTAAAGGCTACTAAGGGAAAATACTCACAGGTGTGTTAATACTCACAGAATGCTTCAATAATTTCATATGTTTCCTTTCCCTTTCGTTAGTTGGATATCTCGACTTGCTAGGAGTAGTTTTCACAAAATTAACGTAGGTAATTATTTGTCTCGTTTAAATTCACTTTTTTTAGGAAATAATTCATGAACATCCATAGGTTGCTTTTATTGAGTACAATTCTTTTAAAATAATTTAAGGCGCGTCGTGCCAAATAAAATCTCAAAATATATGACCCTTATTTAATTGATCTTGATCCTTAGAAATCGAGGCGTGCCATTTAGTCGAATTTTATGACCCTTGCAATATTGAAAGTGCGTAGTTGCTTTAGGCGCACTATTTAAAAATTACCTTCCTAAACTTGGGTGTGCATTTATGTGACCCAAATACAAATCTCAACAATTTAGATAAAATATGTCGGGGACCGCGGGTGTATTTATGTGACGTGGTTCAAAATGTATTTTAAATAACGTTGAAATCTTTTTAAAAAATATATTCCTATACTATAAGTGAAGATAAGCAGGCAAGTCATGGTCAACATGTCTGCATGGCCCAATATTATGTGATACTTTTATTTTTCAATGTTGACATGCAAATCTATTTTTGTATCACTCTACTTCAGTACAGAAGTGTCAACATACTCAACAAGAGTTATGCCTCTTTTTAAAATTCTATGTTTTGATGTCTAATTTTTTGTGACGACCCGACCCGTCGTCTCATGAGTTACCACTCCATTTCTCCCATTTTATGCTTCTTCATATTTTATTATCAGTATTTGGTGTGTTACTGTTGATTTGGATTGGTTTTAGTAGAAAATGAGACACTCAATCTCTTTTAAGAAGGCTTAATTTCGAAAAAGTCAACCGGACATTGACTTATGAGTTAGAGGATTCGGATGTGAATTCCAGTAATTTGGTTAGCTTCGGGGGATGATTTGTGATTTAGGAGCGTGATCGGAATTGATTTTGGAGGTCCGGTGTAGAATTAGGCTTGAATTGGCGAAATTAGTATTTTGACGAATTCCGGTTGATGGGTGAGATTTTGATCCGAGGGTCGGAATGAAATTTCGAGAATTGCTGTAGCTTTGTTAGGTGATTTTAGATATGTTTGCAAAATTTCAGGTCATTCGGACGTCGTTTGGTTGAGTTTTTGATTGAGTGCGTGTTTCAGAAGAATTTGAAGAAGGTAGGATTTGATTTGATGTAATTTGATGATTTTAGTGTTAATCGTGGTGTTTTGATGATTGGAACAAGTTTGGATGATGTTTTAAGATATGTTGGTATTTTTGGTTGAGGTCCTGGGGGCCTCGGGGTGATTTCCGATGGCTATCGGGAAGTTTGGAGTTGTAAAAATGCAGCAGAAAATTGCAGAGTATTTTTGTTCTATGCGATCACTCAGGGTGTCATGCGATCGCATAGAAGGTTATTAAGGGGATGTGGGATTGTTCAATGCGATCACATTGCTGAGAGTTGCGATCGCACAGTGATAGGTTTTGATGAAATGCGATCGCATGGTGTCTGTTACGATCGCATAGAGTATTTTTTGAGGACTGGAAATTTTGTGCTATGCGATCGCATAGGGTTTGCTACAGTGACCTAGGTAGAATGTTTTATAACATTTCATCCGCGATTTTGGGGCCCATTTACTCTATTGTTGATCTTTTTTGGAGCTTTTTGAAGGAAATTGAATAGGGACTCAAATCGATTGGAGGTAAGATTTTTGAACTTAAAACACGATTATATTGTGAAATTGGTCTAGAAATTTATGGAAATTAAGCCTAAAATTGATGAACTAGGGCTTGAGAATTTGAAATTTGATTTGGGCATTTGATAGGCCATTTGAGCTTGGATTTGAGATTTCTTGGTATGCATGAACTCGTGGCGAGATAAGGAATCCGGTGATGTTAATTTTCTAATTTTTTGAGAAGTGGGCATGGGGCTCGAGTTTTGCTAATTTCGAGATTCTTAATATTTTTCGATTGTTTTCTATTGGATATTGTTCCCTTAACATATTGTGATGTATTCGCTCTAATTTTGGTTAGATTCGACGCGCGTGGGGGCCGATTTGAGGGGCAAATGCGTCGAGAGCTAGAGATTTCACCAGTTTGAGGTGAGTAATGATTGTAAATGATATGTTGAGGGTCTGAAACCCCGTATTGCACATTGTAGTGTTATATTGAGGTGACTTGCACGCCGGATAGTGGGCTTGGGATAGAGCACCGCTGGGGATTGTGACTTGGTCCGTCCTGATTGATTAATTTATCGCGTATTTGACTGGAATTTATTTGTTATCACTGTTATTTGGGGTGATTGCCGTATTTGGGCTTCATGCCAATTATTTGAACCCTTCGGGGATTATTTTCACTATTTTCCTCACTATTTTGACTTATTACTTGAACTCAGTCATACTGTTTCTCCACTACTTTACAACTCAACCACTTTTAATCAGATTTGAGTCTTAAATGATAATTTGGACTGAGGACTACTGTTTTACTAATGCCCGAGGGGCTTGTGATGAGATTCTAACTGAGTGGGGTTGAGGGCCGGATGTGAGGATACACTGAGAGATGTGATTCCGAGGGCCTGGATGTGAGGATTATATATGGACCGGACTGAATGTTGCAGTAGTATATATATGGATCGGACTGCACGCTGCAGTAGTATATATATATGGATCGAACTACACGCCGCAGTAGTATATTATATGGATCGGACTGCACGACACTTTGTATATATTGGATCAGACTGCACGCTGCAGTGATATAGCGCTTGGGCTGTAGGAGCCCCTCTAGAGTCTGTACCCCCACAGTGAGAGCGGGTACCCATGTGGATTGGGCTGCATGCCGCAGCGAGCTGTGGATCGGGCTGCACGCTGCAGCGATTACAATGTCATATTGTTCTGGGAGTGATCTGAGAGAGAGAGCCCGAGGGGCTAAGAGTGTTGTTGAGAGTGAGCCCGAGGAGCTGGTTTAGTTTGAGATATTTTCCGAGGGGCGAACTTTTACGTGCACATCTTGCATACTTCTTTGCCTTTTCCTGTTATAATGTGGTATTTTGCCTTAGGGGCGGATTTTATGCACTAATCACCACTAACTATTTTGAAACCGTTTTCATAATTATTGAAAAGACCATTTTCAAAAGAGATTTGAATCGAGCCAAGGAATTTCTAAAGATTTCACCGATTTCACTGTTTTCTCAGAAATTGTACCCGACTTCTATACAACATGTTGGATGTTTTACGTAATTTATTGCTGCTCAGTTATTACTTACCTTTATTACTCACTGAATTGGAGTACTCACTTTACTACCCGTACCTCGCGTGCAGTTGCAGGTATTTATTCACTCGGTAGCGGGTATTGGCCACGTGGAGGCAGATTTGTAGAGGTGTTAGTGAGGTGAATGCCAGGGTTCGCAGCACCACAATCCTTTTATGTTATTCATTATTATTGTTCAGTGTATTTCTAGACTGTAAAGTGGGGATTTCATTCTTACAGATGCTCGTGACTTGTGACACTTTGGTCAGGTTGTGTTGGGATAGTTCCCTATTTTATCACCTTTCTTTTGCACTTATGATAATTTTATTAATGTTTTAGACTTATTCATGCTACGTAATTATTAAAAAGGTATTGGTGTTCTGTTGGCTGGCCTTGTCTTCACGAGAGGCACCATCACGACCGGGTTTGGGAATTGGGTTGTGACAAGTGGGTATCAGAGCCTAGGTTACTACGTCTCATGAGTCATGAGCAGGTTTAGTAGAGTCTCGCGGATCGGTACAGAGACGTCTGTATTTATCCTCGAGAGGCTGCGGCACCTTTAGGAAAACTTCACCTTCCTGAATTCTTATCGTGCGTCCTTCTTCAGCTTGGAAAGAAACTTTTGAAATTTCTTCCACGTGTTCGTATGCGCGCATGAGCGCTCCGTATCAGATGTGCCTTGATGGCTTGTGATTCCCCGATCAAGGGGCGACATGTAATCTCCGTGAGTTTGATGTTGGGCCAGTCTGGAGGACTTTAGGTCGGATCTTTACCTATGGTTTAAGCACCGAGGTGCTGATTGTGTGAGCAGGTTATTTGAACTTATATGTTCGGTATTGTCCCTATTAGCGGAATGGCAGTTGGATATCCATGTGATGGGTATGTTTGTACTGCAAAATGTATCTATGTGATTTGGTAGTGACGATGAAGTATGCTAGATAATAGATGAATTGTTAAGCGTTCGATTCCTATTGTGATTTGAGCTGTAGCCCGTGTATGGGCACGTGAAGAATATTTTCGTGTCTCCTAGTTGTGAAGTGAAGTGTATTACATGTGGCGGTATGAGTTCAGACCCAGGAAAGACTAAATGACTATGTAATGGGTACAACGGTGGAAGGTATGCTGAAATACTAAATTTAGATGAAGCAGGTGGGTTATCTCATACGGAGTGTTCTTAAGTGGTATGACCCTTATGTGTATGTTAGAAGATCTCATATGTAATTGAAGGGTAGGTGTTGAAATTTGAAAATTCAGGTCGCTTAAGAGAGTGGACTCAACTGATGTGGGGATGAATGTGATATTTGCAGAGGATTACAGCACTAGATGATTTGTGTTTTCACAAACTTGTAAATGATTTGAGTTTAATCTCACTATGATATTGTGGCATCATTAGAGTAAAAGTGTTTTGAGTTGTTGAGTGTGTCTTGATATATGGCTTCGAGCCAAGTTGGGGAGTTTGCTATTAATTAGCTAATTGTACGGTCATGTGCTATGTTGGCTTCAGCTGGAGCGTGCGGGTGAGTCAACTATGACTAGTGTAAAGGAAAGGGTTGTATTGGCTAGTATCACAAATTTTGACAAAGGTTATATTATGTTCCATAGGGTATAAGAATAACGGAATGTCTAGAGATGTTGTTGGTAAAGAATGCCTGGTGCATGGAGCAGGAAGTTGCTTGGTGGTATTGGGATGAGGATCTCATTTTGCGGTATTTGAGTGCCAATAAGGCATGAGTGGTTCTGTTCGTTAAGTCAGGTAATTTGCAGTTTGAATAAGAGTGAATGACTTTCAAAAATTGTTCCAAAGTGTTCAAGAGTCCACAGGGAATAATCGGGTATTTTAAAGTTGCATTTGTGGTTAGAAACTATGTCTTCATCAGAAAGGTCAAGACTTCTGGTATTTTATGCTAACTAGGGATTCCATGTATCAGTATCTGGAAAGTAAAGGCAACGAATTTAGATTTGCAGGAAGTTCTTCAGAGTAAAGTATTCTGGAATGTGGTGTTTCTGGGAATATTTGAGAGAGTATTTAGTGGCTTATGGGTCTTAGACGGTGTGTTCTTATGCTTGGGTCTCGTGTAGTGAGCCTGGGTTGAGGAACTGTGGTGCTACAGCAAGAGGGAATATCAAGTTGATGATGAACCAGGAGGGAAATTAGATAGATGGAATACCTTGATAGTAGACCGAATTGGTATGATAAGGATATGATTAATTCCTTGTATGTGTTTGAGGTAATGAGCCCTTACAGTTATTGTGCAGCAAAGTTCTTGAGTGTTGACAGCTTGTCTAGTTTGGTCTAGTTATGGAATTAGGGAAGAATTCTTGTTGGGTTTCACCGTGGTTTGGAGATGTATATATCTTCTATGGGCATGTGAAGCATGGGATGTGTAATGGTTTTCTTCCAAATGGGATGAGTGAAAGTTGATGGCTAGATGAATTACAGTTCAGTTCTGAAAAGAACTTCATAAAACTCTTAAGTAAAGAGTAGCCTCAGATAACGAAGGAAATGATATTGCTAATTGGAAGTGATTTGACAAGAGTATTTGTCTCGAAAAGGGGTAATGCGACTTAACTGATGATACTTTGGTAGTATTGCGGCGCTTTTCTTGTTAGATCGACTGCTGATATCTGAGTTTGTGTGATGGCACAGGGGAATTTTAGAATATCTTTCGTGGAATGATTGGGTACTTGAGGTGTGATATGTATTCATATGTCATAAATTAGGATCATGTATGGTGATTTGCGTGCTATATGGAGGGGAGACTGGAAGTTCTCATGTACAGACTATGTAGTGGTTGTAGATCGTGTGTATTGGCACCGTTTAGCGGCTATTGGGATTTGGAGGCCCGAGTGGATCTTTCTTTGCTTGGTATGTTAGATTTTGGATATGATGTTGAGGTATAGACTGGCTGTCTCAGTGTTAGGTTATTCTAGACTATTGCGCTATGAGCTATGCCAGAAAATGCCACGGGTTGAGTGGCGAGGTGCATCACATTATATTCTAGTAGAGTGGTTTGTATCCTAAAGACCAACGGATGGCTGGGGAGGACTGCTTTTCCTAATTAGACCTTCGTGATGGATGTTAGTGCAGAGGTTTCCACCATTGGTTCAGTATAAAGCCCAGAAAATTTTTGCTAAGTAATTTAGGATTTCAAGGTGCCAAGGTAGGCTAATTATTTCATTTTGGGTGGAAACACGGATTAGTGATATAATGGATACCAATTATATGTGGTAATAAGTGTATAAGGCTTGTTATAAGTTAATTGGGGTCTAAGGAGAGGCATAAGTCTAAGCCAAGTTGGAAAATTCCAGATTAGACGAAAGATGTAAAAGAGTGCGCACAAGACCTTACTTTGAATGATCATATATCAATTTATATAAGGATTTGTGTGATTATCAACGTATCAAATTAAAGCCCTTTGAGTCTAGTTTTCAACGCAACAAACCGTTCATCATTTGGAGGTGTATACAGAAAGTTATGACCATTTTACCGGACATGCGTCACCAACGCGCCCAGGCGCGCGGCCGCGGGGTGGACAGCGGGGCTTCCTGCCTGGAACCACGGGGTGGATCGCAGAGGAACGCCGTGGACCGTGGGGGAACCTGTGAAATGTCTAAAATACCCCTGGTCGTTGTAAAAACCGAAGGGGGTATCACCTTTCCTTCATTTTTGTCATTCAAGCTCGAATTTGGCAAGATTTCTTCATCCTACCAAGACCTCCAACCCCTCCCATCTTCAAGGTAAGTAATCCCTATGATCTTGGTGTGAAATTCCATCATTTATACACTAATATTGATGAAATCTTCACTTAAAAACTTAGAGTTTTCAAGAAATTCCTTCAAGAACCCAAAGAGGGTTTTGCAAGATTTCTTCCAAAAAGGTAAATCCTACACCTTAGACTTACATATATGGAGTTATTATAGAAATATGAGTATGTATTAAGTATTGTAACTCATGGGATAGTGATTGGAAGCCATAGGTGCCTAACTAGGTTGTGTTGGTATTCTAGAGATTGTGAGATGGGTTATTGAGGTATGATTCTTGGGGTAATAGTATTATGTATACATGCATGTACAAATTAGGCTTGTGGGATTGATGTATTTAAATAAATAAAGATGGGGTTGGGGAATGAAGGAAATCTTGTAAAAGAGATTAAAAATCCAGATGCTCAACTAGTGTTCGATAAAATGCTCAAATGAGTTGAAACCATAAATACCTTCCTAATTTGCGTTCTATTTTGTTATGTCTCAAGTAGATTGGGAATGTTAGAATTTCAAAAACGTCGTAGTAACTTAAGAAAACCTTAAACGAGGTATGTATGGCTAACCTTAACTCTTGTAGAAGCCCCTTGTTGTGACGAGCATACGGTATGTGTACATTGTATGAAAATTTGTGAATTGATTGCCTTAGTTGATTTCCCTACCACCAAGTTATATGTGATTGTAAGATGTGATTTGATGTGCCTATCTTGTTATGCGCAAAGTTGTAAAAGCTTGAGGATGTCGACAAGGAAGTATGTGTTTACTTATGTAAACTATTTGTGAATTATTGTGATTAATGTGCCTTGAACGTTGTAGGTTAAGTCTTTTAATATGATGGTGCAAGTAAATGGAAACAAACCAAATATGGGTGTGTGAATGTATTTGTGTGG
>MU699459.1:7746-23354 GCA_026770625.1 Nicotiana glauca | reverse complement strand
TCAAATTGTAAAAATCATTTTATTTGATATTTTTTTGGAATAATTTACTTAGGGTAAAAATCACGTGCTCACAGCAGTCTGTATGATAAAGACTTTGTGAGTGTGCCTATGCGACTCTTCTCTCCTTTTTGGTCTTACTTCTAGTAAATCCCTAGGCCTTACTTTGCAAACGTATACAGATCTTGATAATATGTCCCTATGGGCATCTGTAGGTATACTAAAGTTCTTTGCTCGGTACTTTGTCGAACTTGCGAATATTGTTATACCTTATTTCATAGATCTATTATTCCATCTGTATGGCTTTACTGCATCTAGGCAGGACATACTATACCAAAACTCTTATTTTGATTTATCGTTACTGAGGTCTTCTTCCTTATTACTGTTTATCTAAAGGATGGAATCCTTCTCCTTTCATACGTTGGAACTTTATCCATCTGCTGTTAATTTACCTCAATATTGGTCTATAGTCTATTACTAATAACTTAAAACCTCTTACATAATCACTCGGGCTCATGTTACGTCGAGGAATATTTGGAGTAATTTCCATAACTCTATTTCATAACATCCCATTGTGATCGCCTTACATGAGTGTTTTAATCATGTACAATTCATGAAATCCTATTCAAGTTATTACTCAATCGAAGGCCCAAACATCATACTTTATCTTATCACAATCACACCCTCATTCCACTACCAGGGCATCATTTCATTTCTTCTAGATGTTATTAGTCATAGATTCCTTTGAGTTCATTCAGGCTATACTGAACTTTCTATAACTTTGAGAAACTATTAGCTCTGTTGTTTTCATGGGCTTAATCTCGAGGACTTATCCATTCTCGTCATCTTCTCATTTGCTCTTTCTCATCCTTACTCCTGTCATAAAACCTTGTCTCTTTACTATACTTTGGCTTGCGACCTATATGTATCTATTTGAACTATTTGCAACCTTCCTTCAATTTGCTTGCACCATAGATTTCCTTATGTTATTCTGGAACATCAAGAGATACATCACATCGTCTCTAACTCTTCTTCACGCTCTTGGTTGGATCTTTCGGTACCTAGAAACCATAGGCCAGAAGATATGTTTCTGACGATGCCGCTATTATTCTTGGATACTCAATCCCCGCGCTTCTAGCCTCTTATCCAAAGTGTGGACTATTTCCAACATTCTGCATCTAAATATCTCGGACGTTCTTCACTTTTACCTTACTTACCTTAAAATTTCAAATCACCTCTTGTATCTCCTTGATGACCTCCTTTCCACATGGTATAATTCATATTCGCGACTTGAAGTTCTATTATTATACTAGCACCTCTAGTGTATACATAATCTGGTGAGAGCTTCATACTGACTTTTTATAGGGTTGGTACTTCTAACTGGCTTTATCGTAGAGCCGCTAGAGAATATGACTACTGCACTATCTCTCTTGTACCTCTGATATTAAGGGTGATCCTGCAATGTCCTCAATCACGATTCCTATAATTTTCTAGGTCCAATAATTAGACTCCTGGTTTACTTTGTTGATGTAACTCTTTAGTATCCTCTTCCCTCTGATCAACCTTTAGTAGGCTTAAGCTATCTTCTGATCTGCGACTCATGGCCTTAGTTATTGATTTATCCCTTCATGGATGCTATGGAATATCCAGTATACAATCTTCTAACAATTCAATCCTTTAGTAGGCTTAAGCTATCTTCTGACCTGGACTCAATTCTTTCTTTTAACTTATACCGGAGTCTCCTACGGCTGTATGATTGTCAACATATATGTTGCAAGGATAATACTCCGAAATCTTAAGTGCGTTCATAGCGTAACTAACTGTGGATCATTGGTCAAATAATTGCTTTCGTTCCTTCTCAGCTTCGTTCAAACATAGGCAATTACTTTTCTTGGACTTTCTTCCCCCTTGTTGTGTGCGTACTTAAATTATCTTAGTGTCCACACATATTGGAATTCCATAGGTGACACTTTCTTATGGAGTACATATAACATTGTTCTGATACTATTGTTATAGGACCATTTCCTTTTTAGGACACTGAGCTTAGGTTAAAGCCTTCTTCCTTACTTTCGCAGCTACTCTTTCATTGTAGTGCTTGGGGAGGATCCTCTGACTCTTGTAAAGCTGTGAGCTTATTACATTGTATATTTTATGGACCTTTTGATGTCCTTCCTTGCCTATAATTATCCATAATTACTTACTTCCACAGCCTTGTGCTTGTATGGTTGCTTCTGAACTGGTATTTTGACTGTCTTCCAAGTGGCACTCTCTTTTATTCCCATAATACTCATACAGTACCTTTAACTACCCCAACTCTTATCTGAATATTTCTCAAGTATTACAATGACGTTACCGCGAGGCTGAATTCATTATATTGGGTTTTACTATGTTTATCTTGAATGATCGATTGACTCGTCTGTAACCTACTGTTTAGCCATAACTAGGCTCTTCCTGAATCAATTACTAACTACGCATTGGCCCATTCTCATATCAATATTTCATGTAATCTTTCTTGGACTATTTCCTTTGTCTTAACTTACGTCTCGCACTGGCTCCTTATCTATCAATAGTAGCCCTGGCAGGAACCTTTGCTTCCTTTCCTTGACATCGTGTTTGCATAATATTCGGGAATCATAACATATCTTGAATAGGTGCAATCTCACCCCCTTCTCATTTTTATCGCATTCTTCCTTACCATTTCATAATTACTAGAACCACTTAATTCTGACTTAATGCTACCTCACTCCACATTCCCTCATTTTAGGGAAACACTAATATTTAGCGCTACAACGATCTACCTATGGATGTTTTACCTCTTTATCATTGGTGTCTTCTCGCATTATCGATGACCCATAGTCGCCTTGCGGTAATCCTTCTGTACCAAGGATAAAGAAATTCCTTACTCATGAGGGTGGCACTTAGTGTAACTGGCATACATAATCCCTTAAGCTGAACTTTGCTCACATTGCTTGTGTTGAGGAAGCATCTTCCTGAATGATCATTCTCTAAGTTTCTCATGAATCTTCTTCTATTGTCCATTCTATTATCGCCGGAACGAAATATAAAATTCTCATGATGTCGAGTATTATCCAATCACTCAGTCCCTAATTCATGTTTAGTTTATCTTGTTCACAACTCCAAACTGATTTCTATTATTCTGGGGTCTAACTTTTCCTTCTGGTAGTTGCGTTGGAGTTACAAACTTATTTTTCAAAGTGAGGATATGACTTTATGGCCTATTCTCTTTTGTTGCCTCAAGGCCTGTCACCTCTCGTTTTTCCCTTGACTTGACTATAGCCTCTATAATACTATCATTTTTGGATCTACCGTTGTCATCCATGTAACACATTTTACTCATACTGCTTCATTAACTCTCTTCTTATTATCCTATTAATATTTCTGTCTATCACTTTATTCTAAAAATTCGAACAAAACATTCTTTTGCTTTTAGACCCTCTTGCGCCATCCATTGGCTCCTCAAATTGCCTAACATTATCTTTCTACCAGGGATGGAAGCCATACTAAGGTAACATTTATCCCTTCCAGGCTTCAAATGCTTATCTTTGTAGTACTCATATCTAGCTGTACTATTTTTAGGGTGCTTCATCAAGGTGTCTCACAAGGAGATCCATCACCATGTTTGCATTATCTTTCGTAAATGTCAACTAACTCTACCAATCGATCTACTATTTTGGGTTACTCTATCCCCAGCCGGATCCTGATAAATCGTCTTTCTCTTAAACTATGTCTCTTAGCTCCCATAGGGCATAACTGAGATCAATGTGGCCGATTACATACATCTTTCATTGTTGAAGGTAACTCAAAATGATTATATCTCCCTTCCTGAATGGTAAATAATGATAATCTTTGTTAACTGTGTACCTCGTACCCTTCTTCATCTTGCTTCTTTTACTTCTTGAGACTTGTATTTATCTTCTGAATCTCTCATTGTCTTTCACCCTAAAGGTGGATAAATATTCTTGCTGTAAGGTTCCTTATCAAGAGGCTTACACGTCTTAGTATACACATGATCTGCTGAGTACCTCGTACTTATACATCATAAGCATGATGCAAAAATTGAGTTTCTCTGACTCAAATCTTCCACAACTATATTTCTTACCAACCATCTTTCTGGATGTAGGCATCAGTGTATTACAAATAAGATAGAGTTTAAGAATTTTAGTTCTTACAACTAAGCTCTACCACACGATCTTGAGTAAGAAGAAAGAGTGACAGTCCTAAATGCCCTATAGCCTCCTATTTATAAGTGTGGTGCATGACACACCCATAAACAAGACTCTACTAGACACGGCTTGTAGACTCCCTTAGACAGAACTGCTCTGATACCACTTTTGTCACGACCCAACCTGATGGGTCGCGACGGGTACCGGTACCTTACTCATCCGAGTATCAATGTAACGTATCTTTCGTATCATGCTATCATATGTAAATGAGCCAGAGAGGCTATCATGAGATAAGTAGAATAAAACATGGGGAAATACTCGATGTTGGATGGCCCAACATATAATCCAAACTTATACATATGACGTACGAGCCAATAAGGCTGACACGATCCTTTATATACTCAAAACATAGGCCGACAAGGCCATACAAGAATCCGTATGCATGATATCTGTCTACAAGCATCTAGGAATACATTATATCATAAAGGTTGGGATAGAGCCCCGCCATACCAATCAATACATATACTAATCAAACTAACAAAATAAGCAACCCCGGAGCAAATGAAGAGCACCAACATCTTTCGCTGAGCTGATAGCCTACTTGGAGGACTCTCGACCTATCTATCATGACCTGCGGGCATAACACACAGCGTCCCCAGGCAAAAGGGACGTTAGTACGAATAATGTACCGATTATGTAAGGAACATAAATAAGTACATACAGATATGGAAGAAATACAGAGTGAATGACTCAACCTGTAAGTATGGCTAACTATATAAATTATGAAATAATTATAGTGTCATGCATATGTATATGAATGTCATGTCGTGCATAGGTACATGAGTTAGTAACATCATCAAGCCTCTGAGGGCATCCCATCATATCATCTCAGCCACTGTGGGAAAAATCATCAACGTATACCAGCTGATCAGGTGGTGGTGCGCATATAACACCATAACCTTTTCCCATATCCCATACACATTATAATATACATATATATAATACCATCTGATCATGGGTCGATTTGTGTGTATAAATGCATGAAATGCATATGAAATGCGTTAATAAAATCTCTCGGCACGCTGTAAGACCATTATGCCTCTGGTTAATATCGTGAAATAAACTTTACCAACTTACATACTTTCCTGAGACCAATGAACGGATGATAAAATAATGGGACACATGGGGAATCAAGAACATAAGTATCTCTAGCATTTCTATGAATAGAGTAAGTTGTGCATTTGCTCATTTTGTTTGTATCGGATGGATCATGCCAAATAGAAAGAAAGGATAGCCTTAACATACCTGGAGTAGAAAAAATCCATATGATATTCTTGAAAAAGTTTGCACCTTATTCCTTTAGAATAGAAAAATCTCATGTTGATACGGTGCTAAGAAATCTTGTTTGAAGATTAATATCCGTTCTTGTTGGAATGAGATTTACTTCTCTTCTTGTAAATGTTTGGCTTTAGGAAGAAAGCTTAAAAGCTTACCTTGATTAATTTAAAGCAAACGAAGACCACAATCCAAACTTTTAATGTCTTGATAGTCTTTACATAAGTGTCATTTGTATGACACTTTATATGCCGCCTTTCATTTTGCAACATGAGTCATTTCAATTTGCTTAGGGGCTGCCACCTCATGCCCTTAATCTCTATCCAATATAATTCGTTAATTAATTGGGTAGTATCTCATTATTTAATAATTAACCAACCATCCATATAATTAATAATTATCTCAAATTACTTAAAATACTACTCACTTTTAATATACCTTATACATGTTCCTATCATGTTCATGTAGTACCTTGTATGGCACTAGTACATAAATACCAGGTATTATAGCTCGGACCGCATTTTATTCCAAATTACCAAGCTTTGACGAAAACTCATTTTCTTCGATTTGCTTACCTTCTCACCTTCACAAATTACTCATCACTTGTTTGAAATAGCATAATGCTTATAATCTCCAAATAATCTTGTCCTAGAACTGAGGTCAATTATCTTACGACAATTCCACGTATAATAATACAGGGTGTAACATCGTCGTAGTATAATATTGCGAAGCGTAACATCATCTTAATGTAATAGTACAAAGAGTAATATCGACGTAATATTGTGTGGCGTAACAAATGCAGTAACATATACAGCCACAAAAAAGACATCAAAAGTCGTGGTCACTCACGATAAGCGAGTTCGCCAAGTATTGGATGGCGACAGTATAACATTCGATGATAAAGATGCGGACGACTTGATGATTCCTTACAACGTTGCACTGGTAATATCTTTACTTGAACATGATACTAACGTAAAACGAGTTTTGATTGATCCAGGTAGCTCAGTGAATATCATTTTACTGAGGGTTGTGAATGAAATGCAAGCTAATGATAAGGTAATACCAAAAATGCGGTCCTTGTTCGGGTTTATTAATTCAAGCGTTATTACAAAAGGGAAAGTTGTACTCGCCATATTTGCAGAAGGGGTTATCAAGGATACAAAGTTCCAGGTGATAGATGAAGACATGACCTATAATATAATTATGGGAAGACTGTGGATTAACGATATGGATATTGTCCCTTCCACATTGCATCAAGTTATCAAATTTCCTTCACAGCGGGGAATCCATTGAGATCAGAAAGTTTCAAGAAGTATCAACTCAGTGGTGATCGAAAGTACAGTAGTCAATGATGCAGACGCGAAATAGCAATTATAGAATTCGGTTGAGGACGTTGTTACGAAAACCTCAACTGAAGACATGCAAGGACAAGCTTATGTTGATTCAAGACCCGATGTTATTCAAGAGCCAGAAGAAAATGAAAGTATTAAGACAACTACCGAGGAGCTCGAAGATGTAATATTATTTATCCACTGGCCATATACAAATGTTTACATTAGAGTAAATTTAAGCCCAGAAATGAAAGGTAAGTTCATTGAACTTTTACAAACTAACGCAGATTTCTTTGCTTGGTCGCACTTAGATATGATAGGTATACCACCGGAGGTGATGACTTATAAGCTAAATAAGAATCCATTAAACCCACCTATCAAGCACAAAAAGAGGAAGCAAGGATCCTTCAAAATCAAGTGATCCAAGATGAGGTACAAAAGCTTTCAAAAATTGGGTCAATACAAGCGGTAAAGTACTTGGCTGGTTAGCTAATACCGTGGTAGTTCCAAAAAAGAATAGAAAATAGTGAGTTTGTGTAGATTATACTAATTTAAATTAGGCTTATCCTAA
Organism: Nicotiana glauca; assembly: GCA_026770625.1. Taxonomy (NCBI): domain Eukaryota; kingdom Viridiplantae; phylum Streptophyta; class Magnoliopsida; order Solanales; family Solanaceae; genus Nicotiana; species Nicotiana glauca. Next base: position 15,936 of record MU699459.1, on the reverse strand, counting down.
AGGTTCATTTCCTTTACCACATATAGATGAATTAATTGATTCTACTGCAGGTTATGAATTTTTAAGTTTTTTAGATGCATATTTAGGATATAACCAAATAAAAATGGACCCTCTAAATGAAGAAAAATATTGTTTATCACAGACAGGGAGACTAATTGTTATAAAGTCATGCTATTTGGCTTGAAAAATTCTTAAGCCACATATCAAAGATTAGTGACTAAAATATTTCAAGAACATCTGGGAAAAACCATGGAAGTCTACATAGATGATATGTTGGTCAAGTCAACACGGGAGAGTGATCATTTTCACACTTGTGAGATACCTTTGAGATTCTTCGCAAGTATAATATGAAGCTAAATCGGAAAAATATGCTTTTAGCGTGGCTTTAGGTATGTTTTTAGGTTTTCTTATTTCCAATAGAGGTATTGAAGTGAATCTCACACAGACGAAAGCTATTGAGGGAGATACCAGATATACTCATGAGCAAGAAAGAAGTGCAGAGATTAACATGCAAGATAGCAGCTCTGGGATGTTTATATCAAAGTCATCAAAAAAAGTTTTAAATTATTTTCTGTATTGAAAAAGCAGAATCAGTTTGAATAGACCGACGAGTGCCAACAAGATCTTAAGGACCTAAATTCGTTACTATCAAATCCGTATTTGTTAGCCAAACCAAAAGAAGGTGAAAGATTTCTCATTTACCTCGTTGTGTCAGAAGTAGCGGTAAGTACAGTGTTGGTACGAGAAGATAAAAGTATACAATCCCTAATTTATTATGTAGTAAATATTTATTAAATGCTAAGACACAGTATCAACACTTGGAAAAGCTTGCTTTACCATTAATTATGGCATCTAGAAAGTTACGACCTTATTTTTAATGTCATCCTATTTCTGTTATAACTATTTTCCCCCTAAGAAACATACTGCATAAACATGAATTATCAGGTAGATTAGCTAAATGGGAAATAGAACTCAGTGAGTATGATATCATATATCAGCCTAGAACTACAATAAAATCGCAGATGTTAGCATATTTTAGCACGAATTTAGTTCCTAAAGAAGAGAAGGAACTACAGGTGTTTACCAAAGCTAATCCGGGGACTTGGACCTTGTTTACCGATGGTTCCTCAAATGTTAAAGGAGCAGGTTAAGAAGTGTTCTAATTCCACCCTCAGGCGAAGTCATAAGACAAGCAATAAAATATTATCCCATCACTAACAATGTGGCAGAGTACAAAGTTGTGATTGTAGGCTTCGAATTGGCACGAGAACTGGTATCGAACAAATTGTGATCAAAAGTGACTTGTAGCTAGTGGTTAACCAATGCAGGGGACTTACATGGCAAGAGAAACGTGAATGCATCAATACCTGTAAAAGGTATGAGAATTTATTAGACAATTCCAGACATAGAAAGCTGTGCAAATACCTAGGGAGCAAAATGCATAAGCAGACGCACTAGCAAACCTCACGTCTATCGCGGATGTAACAAGTGCAAAAATTGCTATTGTGATACATTTATTTCATTCAACACTCGATCAAACCAAGAGTGAGGTAAATTTTAATAATTTAACTTGGAATTATACAAATAAATTTGTGAACTGCCTGCAGTATGGTATGTTTCCTGAAGATAAGAAGAAGTCACAATTGTTGCTGCAGAAAGCTTCTTGGTACTGCTTAATTCGTGGAAATTTATATCGTAAGATGTTTGGTGGGCCTTTAGTACGGTGCTTCGGTCCATCACAAACAGAGCATGTAATGAGAGAAATAAATAAGGGGCATTACGGTAATCATGCCGAGGGAAGATTGTTGGTGAAAACATTAATAAGAGTAGGATATTATTTTCCAAAAAGGGAAGAAGAAGTAGAAAACCTTGTAGCTAAGTGCTATAAATATCAATGATATGCCAATAACATGCACCGACCATCAGAGTTGTTGCATTCAGTTATTTCACAATGGCCCATCGGGAAATAGGGCATGGACATCATAGGGCCGTTGCCTCAAGCTAAAGGAAAGGAATGATTTCTGTTAGTTTTAACAGATTATTTCTATAATGGGTAGATGCATGTTCTTTCAAAGAGGTGCGAGAAAAATAAGTCAGGACTTCATTTGGCGAAACATTATATGTCGATTTAGAGTTCCAAAGGAAATTGTATGTGATAATGGCCCACAATTCATAGGCGCAAAAATCAAATAATTCTTTCAAAGTTGGCATATCTAATGAATTACATCCTCACCTTACCACCATGCGGCCAACGGATAAGCTGAATCGACAAATAAAGATATTATCATTAACTTAAATATGAGATCAGAAGAGTCAAAAGGCAAGTAGCTAGAAGTATTACTAGGGGTGCTATGGGCTTATCGAACGACTACAAAAACTAGTACGAGTGAGACTCCATTTTGCTAGTATACGGTGCAGAAGCTTTAATTCCGATGGAGATAGGCTAACCAAGTATGGGGTAAACGCATGCCACTGAAGAGGCAAATACGGAAGAGTTAAGGGTAAATTTGGATTTATTAGAAGAAAGGAGAGAAGCGACATTAATTCAAACGGCAGATCAAAAATAGATGAATGAACGATGTTACGACAGGAAAGCTAATTTGAGGTACTTCAAGATTGAGGGCTTCGTCCTCAAAAAGGTGTTATGGTCAACAAAAGCGGCCAATGCAGGAAACTTGAGACCAAATTGGGAAGGCCCCTGTAAGGATCGAGGCATCGCTGGAAAAGGAGAAAACGGGTTGGAAACCATGGATGGCAAGGTGCTAGCGTCGAACTAGAATGAGGCCCACTTGAAGAAGTATCACTTCTAGACGAGGAAAGTACCCACGGTTAGGTATCGCGCAAGTTCGATTTTATTTTGTTCTTTTTAAATTTTACTAACTATTTTAGATGATGAGAAAAAAGTTGGCTCGTACCAAATAATGATATTTAACTCGAAAGACATGCAGAATACTGAAATTATTCCCAGTCTAGATTACAACTTTTCTGATGGGAAAAAGATTATGCATTTATCATCTAAGTAATTATCTTCGAGTCTCGTTCATACTTTCCTTTTAAGGGAATGGACCAAAAGAAATGAGTGATCCAGTATTAGAGATTTCATACTTTAAAGCTCCAACACTGGGAGGGAGGAGACTATGCATATAGAAGAAAGGAAAAGGGACCAACGACATAGTTCAGCCTGAATTCAAACCTTGAAGAAACTTTGAAAACTTTTCAGATGGGTTCCAACTCGCGAAAAGGATGCAAGATATTCCCATGAGTTTTTAGATTAAGGCCATAAATTTAGTCACGGGATAATAGACCCAAATTTGTACACCTGCTACAATGAAAGCTGTTATAAATGTGTTGTATGAACAGTTATGAAAATGATGTACGAAATTTATTTGAAAGTTCGAAACATAAAACTTCCTCAAATTATTTCTCTTTTCATATCTACTTCATGTTTCATATATTTGTACCAATATAATGAGGCGTCATCTTCAACAGTATCATTAATATAATAGACCCTCTTTTATAAAAACCCGTGTATATCAAAGTCACTATCTATTAAAGCATTTTTAAGTGCAAGAGAAAGCTCAGATATTAAAAGGGCAAAAAGCATAATCTGCGGCAAAAGCAATAAAGACATTTATACATATATTAACCATAAAGAATAAGGGTGGAATTTTCGTCATCTAACCCCAAAAAGATAGGGGGAGCAAAAACGAACCTTCCAAGAAGTTGTTAAAATAAGAAACGAGCAACATAGGGGAGTTCCAAGTAAAAACCAATAAAAGAGTAGGGAAAAGAGGAAAAGCTAAAGAGCATCATCAACGGGAGAAGAGGGATCAAATTTGGGAGAAAAGGCTTGAACGTCAGCTCCGCCAGGAACAAATCCATCTCAATCACCTTTAGAACCTTCGTCTTCAGGTGTGGAAAATCTTTGCCGTTGCTGAGTTTGTTCAATTGCTTCTCTGGCCTTAGCAATCTCAGCATTAAGGTCAAAATCTTCCTGGCAGGCTTCAGTTAAAGTCTTGAGGTGTGTGTTCAGGAAAGCTCAGCTAACATCCAGCGATAACTTATCCTCAAGGGCCTCATAGTCCCTCTCCCACTAATCAATTTTTGCTATCAACTCTTCTTTTTCTGCTTTCAAGGCTTTGTAAGTTGTCTGTAAATGAACAAGAGAACTTTCCAAGACTAAATTTTCTCTGTAGAGGTGCGGAGATCTACCTGAGCGATCTCCTGAGCGTGGGTAAACGTTTAAACAGATTCACCCACGTAAACCTCTTTTTGATTAAGGAGTTCTTTTAAACCCCTTATCTCTTCAGTAGCCCTGGAAAGTTGTTCAGCAAAAGAGGATTACAATCTATCCTTATCCTTATCAACTTGAGTGGAAGAAACTTTTTCAGCCGCTAACTCAGCGGAAACCATTCTCATTTGTTTCTCCAAATCTCCTTTCTATTCTACAAGAATGTCCTTTTCCAATTGAAGACCTTTAAATTGTTCTTTCCTGTTGCCAGCCTCAATACGGAATTTAATTACTTGCTAGTCAATATGAAAGACCCTTTCTATAAGCTCAATACCTCAAATTAATCTACAAAAAAGGTAGGAGAAGGAAAGTTACAAATGAGGAAAAGGAAGGAAGGAAATATAAGTAAACTTATACCTTAAGATAAGAATGAATAATGGTATTCATTAAGATAAAGGATTTGACCTTCCAACTTCTTCTTCTCCATGGTTCCTAACAATGACTTCATCCACACATCAGCTTGTCCAGACTTCCTCAAAAAAATTTCGCCCTTATGGACCTCAATTACAATTTTTCTCATTTCCCGCCTGCTGCAAAAAGGCTCAGCTTCTACATGAGAAGCAGCAACGAGAGAAACAAATAGAGTAACATCAGGTAAAGACACAAGGGGGTTACTGTAGAAATTGGAAGGGAAGCAAGAGGTAATTCTTCAGAAATAGGCCCGAGGCCTTCTTCACCTTCAAATCCATTGGAGAATAACCTATCAACAGGACTTGATGGGGGATTAGCTGTGTTACAAGCGTCTTTATCAGAAATTTCTTAAGGATTATTCTTTGGCTCACCAATGAGTCTGAAGGGTGTTGCACTCGATGGAGGATCATGAGAGACATAGGTTTTATCATCATAAACCACGGGTCTCCTGACACGCGGTTTTCTCACCAAAGAACCTTCTGCTACCTCCTCTTCATCATCAGACCCACAAGTTTCATCAGTTTTCTTCTTGGAGGAAGAAGCACTTAAAATCCGTTCTTGAGCAAGACTTACGGAATGCTTGGTTGATGGAACAGATGCGGGACTAATGCCACGAATAATAAACCTTAATATAAAAAAAGGGATGATGAAAAATTTACATATGAACGAGCAAAAGAATGATAAGAATTGCGTGGGTAAAGAGTACCGTGCGTCTTCAATTTCTAACCGAATTTTTGTCAAAGAAATTCAAAATCTTTTGTCCATAGGAGCAGTAGTCAACATCTTTTATACCCAAGCGCGGAACTTGGGAATTTCTTCAAAGACTTCCATGTTTGCTGAAAAAAATGGATATGTGGTTACATGAAGGAATTCAAGACATCAAAAGAAGAAAAAGAGGAGAAAACTTATATGCAAAATTTTATTTTTCTGGAAAAGGCATGTTTCCTTCATCCACTAACCCATTAGTGGGGGCAGCAACAAAGTAGGCATACCAGCCACGATCTTGATTATCCTCGGGGCTAATTAACACCCTTTTACTTCTAGCCATGAGAGAAAAGACCCCTTCACGAAACAACTTGGGGGAGTTCGGATGAAGTAAGTGATGAAAGTTAAAGGAATGAAGACCAAATTCGACAAATAGCAAAGGCATGCCACAGCTTTCCACAACGATGGGACTAATCTGGCTAAGGCAAATATTGAAATAGCGACAAAACTCAATCGTTGGATCCATGGGAGGCTTAAACCCTAAAGTTAAAGGGTAGGTAAAAATGAAATAAAAACTAGCATTGTAAGAGGTGATTCTTTGATTGGCACCAGGGGTTAAAACTGGAAAAACTGGTCTCCAATGATATTCTCGTTGAACTAAGGAAAGAAGACCATGAGTGATTAAACTTGGGTAAAGTTCAACCGGATTAAGAAAATCTATAGAAGAAACTTTTTCCTTATGTTCACATGATTTGATACAAAAGAAAAATCTTGAGGAACAATCTCACCAGTCATAGGCTCACGCACAGGTTCATCCCTATTTCTAGAAGAGGGTCTAGGGGTCAAGGAGCCTTAGGTCTAGAAGAAGATGGCCTGGTAAAACTCTTTTGAGAAGTGGAACCACGAGTAGATAACGAACCACAGCTATGAAGTCTACCACCTCTCCTACTCCTAGTGGGGGTAATAGAAGGAGCAAGCTCGTCGACGATCACAACTTTGCGAGGTCTGGTGTTGACGAAGACATGCTTAATAAAGGAAATACAGAGGAAAGGGGAAAAATATGAAGCAGGGTTGAGATGATGGATACAGAAGGAGGAAGGTTTCAAGAAATCAAAAAGTATGAAGTATTTATAAGGAGATACAACCGTTGTTAAAATCTATCATCATGAAGTGTTATAATAGGACCGTCACTTAGTGACTGATGTAGCCGCAAAGAAACCTAAAAAAGCGCTAAGAAACTGCAGAACCAATTATGTAAAGACACGTGGAACGGGCATTAAATGAATGTGACATATGTTGCATTGATTCTGAAGAAGGCATAATGATACTCAAGAAATGGCGGCAAAGAATTCCTGCCATAAAAAACTTACCACTTCCCGAATATTCAATTGAGAATATTCAGAAAGCTGGGGGACTATCTGTATTAGTGGAAAAATACATGACACGTGGGCTATCAACAAGCTGATGGGGCATGATACGTGGAACATCGATTTAAGGAGAAGTGGTGTTCTTAATTAGAAGAGTTAAAGAATGCAAAAAAGGCACGGGAGAAACATCCACGGGGTCATGTAGAGAAAAAAATCGGACCTGATAGTTGTAAAAGGAGAAACAGGAACGAAATGAATAAAGGTTGTAGAGAAGGGAAGATACACAAATCTGTTATAAATAAGGAATGGGAATCATTACAGTTATAAGGAATTTTTATTCATAGACGTTTCTGTATGTATATGGTAAAGGTCAAGGCAATTAATACCATTAGTGAGCCCGAATTAAGTAAGGGAACCGTTACAATTGTACGTTCCTATATAAGGGTTGAAATCTCATTTGTAAGGGCACGAGACAATTATTGAAATTTAAGCAATCACCCTTTACTTTATTCTCAAAGTTCTAAATCAATCTATTCATATTTTCGCTATCAATTATTTTCATTCCTTGATTTATTCTTCCAATTCTAAGGAAAGTGAAGTAAATCTTGGTTATCAGTAACCTAATTTTTTCTAAACATTGACTTTGACCAAGAATTTTATTTTTAGGTTAAACAACCGCGTCGACCTGTGCTTCCCTTCATTCTCTCACCGGGAAATCAGGGGAACCTTACCCCCGATTTTACCTGTACACACTATTTTTCATTAGTTATGTTATCAATATTACAATAAATTTCATCCCATTAGTATCTCATTTGTATTTCCTTGGGGTAAATTATGTATAAGTGATTTGTGTTTCGATTCACGTTGCTATTCAGTTTTGTATTGGGGTTTGGAGAATGCAAAGGGAAAAGGTCTTAAAAGAAGCTGAAGAAGCAAAGGCGACGCTAAAGGAAGAAGAGGACAAAATCTAAATCATATGGTAAAATTTTCTATTGTACTAAATTGGCATCTTTATTTATAGTAACGTTTTCCTTTTTTTCCCACATAGATGATTACTATGAATATGATTAGAGCCGTCAATATGATCTTGGATCGTTGGGCCGACCTAGCCTAACCCGTAATTTTATAGGGTTGGCTAAGATTTTTAAAGCCCACTTTAAAACAAGGCCTTTAAGCCCAACCCAAGTATGCACGTGGCCCATGAGGCTTGATCGAGGCTGGGCTAGAATGACTCGTGGGCTTAATAAATGTATTTAATTAAGAATATAAAAAATATAGGAAACTAAAAATAACAAGAAGAGTAGTCCAATCTCAAACTTGTAATATTTCTATATGAAAAATAATTTTTGTTCTTAAAATTTTAGTTATTTATTAATTTTTTAGTTAACTTTGCATATAAACTTGAGGAAGGCCCCT
>MU699456.1:0-25290 GCA_026770625.1 Nicotiana glauca | reverse complement strand
TCTCTTTAGACGCGATTTTAATAAAATTACATTCCTAAATACGGGTGTCATTTCATGCGACCCAAATCCAAATCCAAAACGTTGAATAGGAATGTGTCGAGGATCCGGGTGCATTTCATGTGACGTGATCCGAAAACACGTTCTTAAACGACGTTCACTTTCTTAAATAAAATAATAATTGGCAAAAAGCGATGAATAACTTTGAAAATTGCACTGCAGGTTTAACATGTATTAAAATTAGATTGTAGCCAAATATAGCAGTTGAGCGACCGTGCTAGAACCACGGAACTCGGGAATGCCTAACCCCTTCTCCCGGGTTAACAGAATTCCTTACTCGGATTTCTAGTTCGCGATTGTAATACAGAGTCAAACCCTTTCCTCGATTTGGGATTCAAACCGGTGACTTGGGACACCATAAATCTCCCAAGTGGCGACTCTGAATCTCAAATAAAACGAATTCCGTTTCGATTGTCCTTAAAGTGGAAAAACTCCTTCTTTATTACATCATTTCCCGGGGTGTAGTAAAAGCCTAAAGCTCGGAAAAAGGAGGTGTGACACACGCGCAAAAATATTATGTTTGGATCGGGTTGCACACCGTTAAAATATTATGTTTGGATCGGGTTGCACGCTGCAACAATAATATAATTGGATCGGGCTGCATGCCGCAACAGTGATAAATGATATGGATCGGGTTGCACACAGCAATAGTGTTATTATAATTTGGATCGGAGGGTGTCTATTGATTGGTTACGAGTTCCTTATTCTTTTGTTGTGAATTCTAAATTGTTCTTATGATTTTCTCTTGAATTACTATTGAAAAATGATATTCCCCCGCAGCATGTCACCCTCCCATCTTTACTTGTTTATTTCTATTTTATATTCTGTTGTACATTACATAACTGCACAGGTTCATTTGGTAGTCTGCTCCTAGCCTTGTCACTACTTCGTCGAGGTTAGGCTTGGCACTAACCAGCACATGGGGTCGTTTGTGCTGATACTACACTCTGTACTGTATGTAGATCCCGGAGCAGCAGTATTCGGACCTTAGCTTGGGTGGTTGCCTTAAGTCCAGTCGGAGATTCCGAGGTAGTCCTGCAGGCATCCGTAGGCTTTATCGTCTCCTTCTATCTATTATTCCTATTTCTTTTATGTAATCCCATAGTTATTTCATTCATAACTTTATTTGTAGAAGTCTTAGACTGTCTATGAAGCTGTAACACCAATTCTGCGTAGTCGTTGTTCAGACAGTTGTATTGGAGATATATATATATATATATATATATATTCAAATAGTTTCATTGCTTTTCTTCCGTTTGTTATAAATTTCGTTGTCTACACGTTATTGCTTCATAATTGCTAGAGGATATAAAATGAGTAAAAAGGTAATTTGTTCAAACAGTCGGCTTGTCTAGCTCACATTATTAGGCGCCATCACGACTCCCGAGGGCCGAAAATCCGGATCGTGACACCCGGGAAGGCCAATGTGATAGACGATGCCTTGAGTAGAAAGTCTATGAGTATGGGTAACCTTATGTATATTCTAATTAGTGATAGGTCGCTAGCATCAGATGTTCAGGCTTTGGCCGATCAGTACGGGAGGTTAGATTTTTTGGATCCCAGTCATGTGCTAGCTTGCACGGTCTTTCGGTCTTTTTTATTTGAGCTCATCAGAGAGTGTCAATATTACGACCCCAGTTGCTTTCCCTTAAGGACACGGTGCGACACGGTGATTCCAAGTAGGTTACCATTGGAGATAATAGTATTTTGGGGGTGCAGTGTCGGATTGTGTGCGCAATGTGGATGGGCTTCGTGAGTTAATTCTTGAGGAGGCCCACAGTTCCCGATATTCTATTCATCTGGGTGCCGCCAAGATGTATGTGCGGCAACATTATTGATGGAGGAGAATGAAGAATGACATAGTTGCATATGTGGCTCGGTGTCTAAATTATCAGCAAGTAAGTACGAGCATCAGAAGCCTAGTGATTTACTTCAGAAGCTTGAGATTTCCAAGTGAAAATGGGAGCATATTACCATGGAGTTTGTTGTTGGTCCCCCATGAACTTCAAAGAAATTCAACGCAATATGGATCATTATGGACATGTTGACCAAGTCGGCACATTTTATTCCAGTATCAGTTACCTATTCTTCAGAGCAGTTGGATGATATCTATATCTGCGAAATTGTCCGTCTTCACAGTGTGCCCGTGTCTATCATTTCTAATCGAGGTGCGCAATTCACCTTACACTTCTGGAGGGCCGTACAGTAAGAGTTAGGCACACGGATTGAGTTGAGTACAACATTTCACCCTCAAACGACGGTCAGTTCGAGCGCACCATTCAGATATTGGAGAATATGCTTTGCGCTTGCGTCATGGATTTTGGGGGTTCTTGGGATCAGTTCTTTCCACTTGCAGAGTTTTCCTACAACGACTACTACTAATCAAACATTCAGATGGCTCCCTATGAGGAATTATAAAGGAGACGGTGCCATTCGTCAATTGGTTAGTTTGAGCCGAGAGAGGCCAAGTTGTTGGGTACCAATTTGGTTCAGGATGCGTTGGAAAAGTTCAAGATGATTCAGGATCGACTTCGCACAGCTCAGTCCAGGAAGAAGAGTTATGTCTATCGTAGAGTTTGTAATGTTGCATTCATGGTAGGAGAGAGGGTATTGATCCAGGTTTCACCCATGAAGGGTGTGATGAAGGTTCCTAAAGAAGGACAAGTTAAGCCCTAGGAATATTGGACCCTTGAAATTCTTGAGAAAGTGGGGGGAGATGGCCTATGATCTTGCATTTCCACCTAGTTTATCAACAGTCCACCCCGGTGTTCCATGTCGATATGCTCTGGAAGTATCATAGTGATTCGTCCATGTGTTCGATTTCATATCAATCCAACTAGACAAGGATTTGACTTATGAGGAGGAGCCGGTGGCTATTCTAGCCAAGCAGGTCTGGAAGTTGAGGTCTAAGAGTTACTCTTCAATTAGAGTATAGTGGAGAGGCCAGCCGATCAAGGCAGCTATATGAGAGTCCGAGTCCAACTTCTAGATTAGATATCCACACCTTTTTACCAATCCAGGTTCCTTTCTATGCTCGTTCGAGGACGAACACTTATTTTAGAGGTGGAGAATAGATGACCCAACAGGTCATTTTTAGTTGTAGCCTTCATTTATTTGTTCTAAGAACTTGAATATCTCTGTTTTTGTATTCCTCGATTTACGTGCACAGTCCATGTCATTTTTCGGAGAATTTTTATGTGAAAAAAATAAAAAAAAATGTGAAATTTAGAGTTAAAATTATTTTCACTGATTACTATCAATATTTTGTATATACGGACCTAGATCGGTATTTTGATGGTCCCGATGGATTTGTATCGTGAGTTGGGACTTAAGCATATGCCCGAAAAGTTGGAAGTCCCTAATTTGATTAACGAAATTTATTGAAAACTAGTAATTTGAAGGTTTAAATAATTCCTAAGTTTGACCATAGGTCAAATTTATTATTATCGGGTTCGGATTTCGATTTTGAAACTTGGTATAGTTCATTTCACTATTTAAGACTTGTCTGCAAAATTTAGTGTAAAACGGAGTTGATTAGACATGATTTGGACGTCCGGTTGTAAAATTTTGAAGTGCTTAAGTTTCTTTAAAAACTTTTATTCATTTTGATGTCTGATTCGTAATTCTATGTGTTATTTTTTATTATGCGAGCAAGTTCGTATGATGTTATTACACTTGTGTGCACGTTTGGTTTGGAGCCTGAGGGCTCGGGTGAGTTTCGAATAGGCTACAGATTGATTTTGGACTTTGGAGATAGTTGATGCCTTCTTTGTTGCTTGTGTGGTCTGTAGACATAGCATTTGTGAGGTCTGGATCGCAACTATGAGCTTCGCTTCTGCGAACAAGTGTTCGTATTTGCGAATAACTATTCGCATTTGCGAGCATGGGCTGGTTTGGATGGTTTCGCATTTGCGAGTGCTATGTTCGCATTTGCATACTAGGCAGTGATCGCAATTGTGATCTCAAAGTTGCATTTCTGACTTAGCATTCTTCGAGCAGTCTTCGCATTTGCGAAGAAATGGTGGGCGATTGCAAAGTATGGGAGTTCGTAATTGCGAACCAAATATTGCATTTGCGACTTCTGTGAGTCTGAGACAGTGTTCGCATTTGCGGCCCCTTTCTCGCATTCACGATGTTTACTATAGCGAACAAGACATCACAATTGCGACATCTGCAACTAGGTAAAAGAGGAGGGGAAAGAGATTTAGCTCATTTCACACATTTTCTCAACCCTAAACATCCTAGAGGCAATTTTTCAATAGATTTTTCTTCCTAAATTCGTTGGTAAGTTACTTTAACCCATTTCTTTTTTACAACCCATGACATTTCAAGAGATTTCAACATCAAATTAGGGATTGCCATGGTAGGAATTAGGGATTTGGGTAGAATTGGGGATTTTTTTAAAATTGAGATTTAGACCTTGAATTGAGGTCGGATTTCGAAACTAATCACATAATAGAGCCCGAGAGTGAATGGGTAATTGAGTTTTGGTTCAAATATCGGTTTTGACCAAATGGGCTCGAGGTTGACTTTTGTTGACTTTTTCCAAAAATCATTAAACATCGAATCTTTTTCACTTGTGGGTAGTTTCTAAAGCTTATTTTGAATTGTTTAAATAATATTTTGTTATATTCGATTGGTTTGGAGGCGAATTTTGAGAGGAAAGGGCCCCAGTTGAGCTTTGGTTTGATTGCTGAGTGAGCTAAGTGCCGTGGTTAATCTTGACTTGAGGAATTAGGAATTGTAAGTCTATTTGCTATATGTTTAATATCTGGGAACAACGTATATTTGAGGTGACGAGTACATATGCGTTGTTGTTGGGTTAAAGCATGCGGGTGGAACTTATTTTCTTGAGTTAATTATTGCATTATTAATTATGATCTCCATGCTTAGGTTAGGTTACTACTTCTTTGATTATTCCTTCCGTAATTATTGCTTATTTCATAATTGTTAAGTATTTTGAAAGTTGAAGTTTGGTATCTTGGCATAATATTTGACGTTAAATACATTATCTGCATTATTTATTCCCCAAACTTATATTATCTTCATTAAATGGTAAGAACGAGTGTAAAAGCACGAAGGGTGATGTCGATCCATTGCATTTATCTCATTTATTGATTAATACACTCTGAAAAAGAGAGTAAAAGCACGAAGGATGATGTCGTTCTATTTTTTCATTTATTTATTATTATAAGGTGAGAAAGAGATTAAAAGCATGAAGGGTGATATCGTATCATTCATCTCATTTATTCATTGTTACATGGTGAGATTGAGAGTAAAAGTACGAACTGTGATGTTGTGTCATCTCACTTTAATTATATCATCATTTCATGGTAAGGCCGAGATTAAAAGTAGTAGGGTGATGTTGTGCCATCTTCATATCATTGGTTTATCTGATTTCATTGGTTGATGATTTATTTAGCTATTACATGATTTTATACATGTCGTAGCTATCATATTTTCCCCTTTTTTTTTGCATGCCCTCTCCCAGTTTGTACATTGTTATTCTCTGTTATTGTTACTACTTCGCATATACTTGTACAGGTTTATTTATGTAGGTGGCATATCATAGCCTCATCACTACCTCATCGAGGTTAGGCTCGATACTTACGGAGCACGTTGGGTCAATTGTACTCATACTACACTTCTGAACTTTTTGTACAGAACCTGGTATTGGTCCTAGAGGTGCGTGAGGTGCATCAGCTCGGATCATTGAATACAGAGATGAGGTAGATTTGCAAGCGTCTGTAGACTTTGAAGTCCCCTTCCTCTTCCCTCTTTAACTGTTTATTTCCTTCAAAGCAGTTGTATTTATTTCGGACTCTGTTTGTAGAACTTCGAGTTGCTCGTGACTCTGGATCTTTGTGAGTAGGTATTATCACATGACTTGCGTTGATATTGTATCAGATTGGGTTTTTATTTCTTGTTGTATTTCATCATTGTGTTTACACTGTTAAAAATTAGCTATTTAATTATCTCACGTCGGCTTGCCCAGCAAATGGATGTTAGACGTCATCACGACTTCGAGATTGGGATTCCGGGTCGTGACATATTCTCCCATTATACCATATGCCAAATAACCCCTAAGTGTACTATTCCGTGATACTTCTAGATTTTAGGACAAACAAAAAATATGTTTTTTCTCGTCTTCCCCTTATTGTTTTGGGCTTAATGGCCAAGTCAGAAAAGAATTGGATCCTATGAAATGGTGGCAAAGCCCTTGAATTATTTAAAGTCAATGGAATGTAAGGGAGTAATTGGAAGACACTAAGATATTCATGTCCAGTTTTGTCTTATCATTGGGCCCTTGGTAGCTTCAAACCAACCAACTACACACATTCATGTAATAAATAAGTCCAATCAAGGACATAATTAGACAGCATGTGTGATCGAATTCAAGAGAATATTTGGTTTTATAGTCTATTATAAATGTCATTTTAGTTACATAATCTTTTTCATAGGTATCAGTATAAAATAACATCGAAGATCGATAATTTTGTTTCTTTCTCAGATTTTCTGCCCAAGATTTGTATCAATATGGTAATGAAGAATGAACTTAAATATAATAGCGAGCTATCTAAGCACTTAAACTTAAAATAATCGGCGAATATATAATATATGTATAATTCATATATAATATATGCATAATCGTATATAATTATAGTATAATCTATATATACTGGCTGGAAAAAGTAAACAGTGAATTCGACTGGCTATTCATATAAAAAAGAGTAATTTTTAGAGAAAAACATTTTATTTTAAATCCGCACACATTTGCCACAAGATAGTTGGGATGCTATGATACTCTTGCATTTAGTAACTGAAAATTTTGAATTCACTTCCGCTTAATGAATACCAAATTCTAAACAAAGTTTTGGTTAATTCAAGACCCTAAACAAAAAACTTGGTAAAGTTTTATGGTATGTGATTTCTTTCTCTTTGAAGTTGGCAAGTGCGAAGCCGCAATAGAATTTACAAGTTCGGCAGAATCCTATAAATTTGACTTGGACTCTGTATTTGTATTAAGAAATTCATTTAAGTCAATAAATAACAGAAATTATATTCAGAACTTATAAATTTAAAGTCATGATCTATCTATTGTTTGTCCATAAACCTGATCTATAGCACATGAACACAATAGATAAGTAGTCCCACTAAAACCAAGAATAATGGACAGTTCTTGATTCCTCCCTTGTTGTGGAACTTGTTAGTGAAAAGGCAATATGACCTAAAAACTTAGGGGAACAGATAGGACTTGTAGGAGAACAATGGCCATGGAATTTGACTTTATATATAAGTGGTGCAAACTAAAAGAAAGCAACAAAACATGTCTACTTTTGTGTATTCCGATTCATTAAAATTTGAGTAACATACAAGGGGGAGGAGCAAAAGTGGGGATCCATCTACAACTGTCAAATTGTGATTGGTTGGAAAAAAACTTGGTTCGGACCAATTGGTTCAAAGAGTTGGTATCCCATAAATTGAATCATAATCTATGGGACTTTCCTCATTGTGGGCTTTCATGGCACTTAGATATGAAACAACTCGATCACTTCTCCATGATAGAGGTGGCAAACGGGCGGATCGGATTGGATATGGACGGATCAAATATTAAAACGGATAAATTATTCGACCCGATCTATATTTAATATGGATAAAAAAACATGTTACCCGACGGATAATATGAACATAGATTCTTGAATATGATCACTTTTGAGAGAATTTTTAGTCTCTCAACCCCAATTTGAGGCTTTTCCAATATAAAAGTTAAACTCATTAGTTATCCATTGATTATACATTTGCTAAGTGGATAATTTGGTTCATATCCATATTTAATTCATTTTTAAAAAGTTCATTTTCCAACCCATATTTTAATAATATGGATGGATAACTATTGTTTTCTTTTAGTCAATTTGCCGTCACTAGCTATGGATATTTTTTATCATCCTTATAATAATCAAAGATCATTGGAGACTGGTTTAGAGGCGGAGATGTTAAGTACTTTAAAGGATCATTAGAGGAAACACAAATTATGGTCCGATGTGCCTATTTATAGAACGCTAATCCCAATTGAGTCTTAATATGTCATCACACTATGAATTAAAGGATTACATTACTATATTTTTATGATAACAAAAAAAAAAAGAAGTTGTTTTTATTCATAGTTATACTAATCTCAGTGTATAAGATCCGCTCAGAGAAAAATACTAGATTTCTTTCTTCAGAGGGGTTTTAATTGGACTAAAGTTCTTATCATGTTATAGCAATCTCTGGGTCCCTTCGTTCTCCTCATGAAAATCCTTTCACTAAGTTAAGAATTGAATATTTGCAATAAATTTTCGAGATATAAAAAATTAACTTTAATCATAAAATAAAAGAAAAGTAATCTTATTAGTCAGTAGTAAATATCCCTTGTGGTTTGCAGGCTATTACACAGAGGGAGGTTTATCCAGTGCGCACAAATTGCTCACCCGAAGGGCAAAGGCTATAACAAAAATTGTAGCAGCTGCGGGCTTCCCCTCTTACAAAAAAAATACAATTCGTTTTTTCCTTGGTTCTACTTTCTGGATTATTATCCACAAGAAGTGTCTGGCCGCATTTGGAATTGATTTTCGGGAAGAATGCCTCCCAAACAATTCGGCTTTGAGAAAGACATTATTTTATATCATAATCTCTTTGTGAATATTCCATAATTTTATGGGATTTTCGATATACTTCTTCGACGGACTATATATGTACCACTTTATATAGGGGTGAACTGGAATTTAGGGTAAAATAATATGCAACAAACTTTTAATAGACCTTTGGGTTTTAATTAGACTTGTGTGATGACCCACCACGTCATCATGTCACATAGGCGCCATTTGGCATATATTAATGCCATGTGGAAGCTTACATAAGAAGAAGGCTAGCATTTGTGAGAAGATCTTTATGGATTTGTCACGAAAGTCCTTGGAATCTTCTAGGCTTGTAGAGAATTCTAGAGAAAGCCCTTATCTTGTAAATATCAAGGACTTGTGTAATAATTAATATTTACATACTAGCCCCTAGGAGACTAGTATATAAAGGGGGCCATTCATTTGTAATTCATCAAGCAAAATAATTCAAGTTCTCTCTTATACAAAGCTTCCTTTAACAATTCTCTTGTGTTCTTTCTTCCATTCTCTTAGCGATCTTGAGTGTAGTAAGGCTGACTTGGCATAGCAAGAACGTGAGTAAGTTGCGCAAGATCGTGAGCGAGTTGTCAAGTGTCGCACGTGTACTTAGTTAATAACTAAGGACGTGACAACGTGGTATCAGAACGAAGGTTTCAACTAAGGAAATGGCGAACGACGAAGACATTAACGCTGCCAACACCCAAGCGAACGTCATCTAGGATGTTGCTAGCAAGAGCGGCCGTGGAAAAAAGAGAAATGCCACCAACAAGAGACAGGAGGTACCACCTGAGGTTGTGTCAAACGAAGGGCTTACATCCCAAGAACCATCTGCCACTGAGGCGAGCGAGGATGAAGTGGAAGTCCTGCCCGAGGACGTCTCGCTCGGTAAATAGTGGGTGATAAAGATGAACGCGGGGATGGACGGCGTGGAGATATTTGGCCAACGCCTGGGGAAGGTGGAAGACCCTTAGCGTTCTTGACGGGCACACTCTTGAAGAGATTGAGAGCATTCGAAATGATTTGGAGGGACGTACACAGACCGAGATGGAACTAAGGCAAACCATCACTGCCTTAGAGTGCAGACTCATGGAGGCTTTGAGTACTATCGATGCTATGAAGGCAAAGATAGATTCACTCGAGGAGCATGTCAATGCTGGCGTGACCGAGGCAGCCAGCAATGTGGTGGTGACGAGAGAGGCCAAGATCGAGGCTCCCAAACCCCCGGTGTTCAAAGGTGTTCGTGATGCACAAGAAGTGGAAAACTTCCTTTGGCACTTGGAGAACTACTTCAAGCACGGCAAAGTGAGGGACGACGAGGCCAAGATCAACACTGTGGTATTATACCTCTCGGAGACTGCCATGCTTTGGTGGAGAAGGAAGATGGTCAACGTAGATAAAGGTCTATGTACTATTAGCACATGGGATCATTTCAAAACCGAGTTCAAGCGACAGTTCTTTCCAAACAATGTCTTGTACGAGGCAAGGCGCAAGCTTAGGGAATTGAAGCAAACAGGGAGCATACGTAACTATGTCAAGGAGTTCACTACCCTTATGCTTCAAATCCCCAACATGACCAATGATGACTTGTTGTTCCACTTCATGGACGGGTTAAAAAATTGGGCTAAGAAGGAATTGCAACACCGACAAGTCACTGATATAGACCAAGCCATAGTGGAGGCCGAATCATTGATGGATTTCAGGCATGACAAGCACGACAAAGGCAATGGCAAGGAGTCAAAGGTTAACAATGTCAAAGGTGGGGGAGATCGTGGCAAAGGCAAGGAGATACATCAACAATACTCCCAAACTCAAGATTCCAAAAAGCCAAGTGGTCGTCAGGGCTACGCCGAGAAGAAGGGATGTTATATATGAGGAGGGCCGCACGGCTTCAGGAATTGTCCTGACCTAAAAAGCCTCAGCGCCATAGTCCGTGAACTAAAGGAGCGCCGCAAGGAGAGAGTTCGGGAACCACACAGTTGGGTATGATCGGATTATGTGGTGCCGTCACAAAGAAAGCTATCCAACCTATCGAGAGTGGCAATCAGTACGTGAATCTCACCATCAACAACAAGCCCACTCGTGCAATGGTGGATACTGGAGCAACTCACAATTTCGTGACTGAGGCTGCCGTAAAGAGACTAGAATTTAAGCTTGCCCAACCAACTCTCGTGTCAAGACCGTGAATATCGAGGTACAAAATGCTCATGGGGTAGCTAACGGAGTAGGTGTCAAATTGGGAGCTTGGAAAGGTATGACAAACTTTACCGTAACCGCTATGGATATCTTTGATATCATACTGGGGTAAGAGTTCTTTAGACATTGTCATACTTTGATTGACCCCTACCTCCAACGTCTCTTGGTTATGGAGCGAGAAGGAGTTTGCATTGTACCTACAATGACTATTCCACACGGACAGATCCAAGCACAAATCTCAGCTATGCAGGTTGTCAAGGGGATCAATAAGGGGGAGCCAACGTTCGTGGCAACCATTGCAAGTCTAGAGGAAGACAAGATTTTTCAAGAGACATTACCGCCTTGCATAGAGAAATTGCTTGAGGAAAACAAAGATGTCATGCTCGAGGAGTTGCCTAAGAACTTGCCGCCTAGGCGAGAGGTGGATCACAAGATTGAGTTGGAGCCAGGGTCTAAGCCACCTGCATTTGCCACATATCGTATGGCACTGCCCGAACTAGAGGAGCTCAAGAAACAATTGAAAGAGTTGCTGGATGCTGGTCACATTCGCCCATCAAAGGCACCTTTTGGCGCACCAGTATTGTTCCAGAAGAAGAAGGATGGATCAATGCGCTTGTGTATAGACTACCAAGCACTTAATAAGGTACAGTGAAGAATAAGTACCCGGTCCTGCTCATTGCTGGCTTGTTCGATAGACTTGGGCAAGCCAAGTACTTTACCAAGGTAGATCTTCGAAAGGGCTACTACCAAGTTCATATTGCTGAAGGGGATGAGCCAAAGACAGCATGTGTGACGAGATATGGAGCCTTTGAGTGGTTGGTGATGCCTTTCGGCCTAACCAATGCACCAGCCACATTTTGCACCCTTATGAACAAGATTTTTCATCCCTACATTGATCATTTCGTGGTAGTCTACCTAGATGACATAGTCATCTTCAGCAACACCTTGGAGGAACACATGGAGAACTTAAGGAAAGTTTTCCAAGTCTTGCGGGAGAACGAGCTATACATCAAGATGGAGAAGTGCGAGTTTGCACAATCAAAGGTTCACTTCTTAGGCCATGTAATTAGCAATGGCGAGCTACGCATGGACGAGGCTAAGGTACGTGCTATCCAGGAGTGGGAGGCACCTATAAAGGTAATAGAGTTGAGATCCTCCCTTGGCCTTGTTAACTACTATCGTCGATTCATCAGTGGCTACTCAGCAAAGGCTGCACCATTGACTGAGTTGCTAAAGAAGAACAAGCCATGGGTTTGGACGGAGCATTATCAAAAGGCGTTTGAATGCCTTAAGGCAGCTGTAACAGAGAAGCCAGTCTTGGTATTACCCGACTTTGCCAAGACATTTGAGGTGCACACAGATGCCTCAGACTTCGCCATTGGGGCTGTCCTAATGCAGGATAAACATCCCATAGCATTTGAGAGCCGAAAGTTAAATGAGACGGAGCGGCGTTACACGGTGCAAGAGAAGGAAATGACTACCATTGTGCATTGCCTTCGTACATGGAGACATTATCTACTCGGGTCGAGGTTCGTGGTCAAGACCGACAATGTGGCTACTAGCTACTTTCAGACGCAGAAGAAGCTCACACCAAAACAGGCTAGGTGGCAAGACTTCTTGGCCGAGTTTGATTATGTGCTAGAGTACAAGCCGGGCAAAGGTAATGTTGTAGCTGATGCCTTGAGCCGGAAAGCCAAGCTTGCTTCCTTCACTTCATCAACTTGGGACATTCGTGAGGCTATAAAAGAAGGCATACAACATGATCCAGCAGCCAAACAACTTATCAAGTTAGCCAACCAGGGCAAGACGAGACGTTTTTGGGTAGAAGACGACCTATTGCTTACCATGGGTCGGCGGGTCTACGTGCCTAAGTTTGGAGACATTAGACGGCGGATCATAAGGGAGAGTCATGATACAATGTGGGCTGGTCATCCAGGCCAACGTCGCACCAGGGCCTTGGTTGAGTCAGTCTACTATTAGCCACGCATGCGAGATGATATAGAATGTTATGTGCAGACTTGTCTCGTATGTCAGCAGGACAAGGTTGAGCAACAACAGCCCGGCGGACTTTTGGAGCCACTACTAGTTGCAGAGTGTCCATGGGAGAGCGTGACTATGGACTTTATCACTTTCCTACCATAGTCCGACGGTTATGGTACTATTATGGTAGTCGTGGATAGATTTTCCAAATATGCCACATTCATGCCCGCCTCACCAGGCTGCACGGCCAAGGAAGCCGCCAAGCTATTCTTTAAGAACATGGTAAAGTATTGGGGCTTACCAAGGCATATAATCAGTGATCGAGACCCCCGCTTTACTGGAAACTTTTGGAGAGAGTTGTTCGACATCCTTGGCACGGAGCTGCACTTTTCTACTATTTTCCACCCATAGACGGATGGACAAACGGAACGAGTCAATGCCTTACTAGAATGCTACTTGAGGCATTATGTAAGAGCGCATCAGAAAGATTGGGCAAGGCTCCTAGACATCGCCCAATTCTCTTATAACTTGCAGCGGAGTGAGTCCACGGGGCGGACACCATTTGAGCTAGCCACAGACCAACAACCACAAACTCCACATTCATTACCTGCTGCATTCGAGGGAAAGAGTTTGGGGGCTTATCACATGGCCAAAGGATGGGAGGAGCAGCTTGACACTGCTAAGTCCTACTTGGATAAGGCAGCTAAGAAGATGAAGAAGTTTGCGGACCGTAAACGGCGTCCCACGGACTATAGAGTTGGGGACATGGTCATGGTGAAGTTTAACCCAAGACAATTCAAGGCACTACGGGGCATGCATCAGAATTTGATTCGCAAGTATGAGGGGCCATTTAAAATTGTCGCCAAGGTAGGCAAGATCTCATACAAGCTTGACATGCCATCGTATCTTAAGACCTACCCTGTCTTCCATGCCAGCATGCTTAAGCTATATCATGAAGATAAGGATGATCCGAGTAGGGAACAATCATGTCGAGCACCAATGACTATCACTGCCTCGCATGATCGGGAGATTGAAGCTATCATAGATTATCAGGCCAGGCGAAAACAAGGGCAAAAAGCCACCGCTATGTTCCTCGTCCATTGGAAAGGGCAATCACCGGAGGAGGCCACGTGGGAACGATATGAGGACTTGTGGCAATTCAAAGATAAGATCCGAGAGTTTATGCAGCAGCATTGTGCCTCGGTCGTCGCAATATTAGGTGGGGGAGAGGGTGACGACCCGCCACATCATCATGCCACATAGGCGCCATTTGGCATATATTAATGACATGTGGAAGCTTACGTAAGAAGAAGGCTAGCATTTGTGAGAAGATTCTAGAGAAGTATGGACATTTCCTTAGGAAGAACCTAGATATTTATTGATTTGCTAGGAAAGTCCTTGGAATCTTCTAGGCTTGTAAAGAATTCTAGAGAAAGCCCTTATCTTGTAAATTTCAAGGACTTGTGTAATAATTAATATTTACATACTAGCCCCTAGGAGACTAGTATATAAAGAAGGTCATTCATTTGTAATTCATCAAGCAAAATAATTCAAGTTCTCTCTTATACAAAGCTTCCTTTAACAATTCTCTTGTGTTCTTTCTTCCATTCTCTTAGCGATCTTGAGTGTAGTAAGGCTGACTTGGCATAGCAAGAACGTGAGCAAGTTGCGCAAGATCGTGAGCGAGTTGTCAAGTGCCGCACGTGTACTTAGTTAATAACTAAGGACGTGACACTTGTCTTATAAAGCTCAACCTAATGGACTTGATACTTACATGTCTATAATGAAAACAAAAGATTAATAAATAGGAGGATAATAACAAAACCATACAAACCAATCAAATGGATATAGCGAGGATCACCTAATAACAGTCAATATTTTGGACCAATGAATATTGAAAATGAAAAGTGGAGTTGTCAAAAATCGCACCGTGTTGATTAATATAACTATTTTTATAAGAAAAAAACAATAAATATATGTGTTAATTAATACTATATCAAAGAAAATAACAAAACTGTAAGGGTACATGGGACGGTGACACTGCAAGTCACTTGCTGAAAGCTCCATGCTAGTCGATCAGATGAAGATGAAAAGGCCAGGAAAATTTGAAAGGGACCTTCAAAAAAATTAATATGAAAATATTATACTATATAATTTTTTATTTTTTTTATGACTTTTATACAACATGATACATGCTAAAAATTGACAATCCAAGGACTGCGTAAAAGAAATGTCATGATCATATATCTCAAAACTGCCATTCTCAACATTTACAATACTTAGCTTCTATAAATGTTACTACTTTTCGTTCCAAATATTAATTATTTTGGCAAATTAAATTTGTTTTAAAATATTTGACGATATTTAAAAGTCCAAGGGATCTCTATTACCTAATTAATGAGACGTTTAAGGTGAGATAATATGATAGTGGCGGAGGCAGGATTAACGCTAAGGGGAGTCAAAATAAAAAGATTGTGACCAATGGGAATTGAACCAACCAATGACCTTACAAAGGTTTTTGAACCCTCTTAATCACTAAATTTTGTTTTTGGGTTGTGTTAGGGGGATTAAAAATATAATATATAGAGATACAAAATAAATTTTATCTTATATGTACAGTGTAGTTTCCCAACGAAGTGGGTTCATGAGAACCCCCTTCTGCCCCTCTAAATCCGCCCCTGAATATGATAGTTCGGAAATTATTTTTATGATGATTAAAGCAATTAAGCATTTTTCTTATGAGGTGAGTAAAAAGGCAGGCTGCTACATTAAACTCCCGCTATGCGCGGCAGGACCACAAGGGTCTATTGTAAGCAGCCTTACCTGATATTTCTGTAAGAAGTTATTTCTACGGTTCGAATCTATGACCTCCTGGTCGCGTGATAGTAACTTTACAGTTACGCCAAGACAGATAACATAGATCAAAGAATATATATATTAAGTGGCCCTAAAACGTACGTGCGTTGGGTGGTGAAATTAGATGCTTTCATCCAACATATGTGCCCAACAATAAAGTATGGGACCTTCACCTCTTTCTCTTTTGTGGCCCTAATTAAGCTATTGCTTGTGTTTGAAAAAGTGCGATCTAAATCTGATGGGCATTCAAGATTTTATGTTTATAGATGTGAAATATTATCCCATACTTTACTATTTTGTGGTAATGAATGATTATTGTGATTTGTGCATGTGTATGTATTTTGAAGATGGATTTCGAGAAGAAGAAAAGAATTATGAAAAAACAAGTTCTAAGTTAATAGATGCGAAGTATTATCTCATCCTTCACTCTTTTGTGGTAATGAATGATTATTATGTGTCTATATATTGCCCAACAAACTAGTTATCGATTCAAATATCTATAGTAACTTTGATTAGGGTTGTAGCTATCATGCAATTTATAGGTTCACTAGTATCCGGATAAATGCGTTGCACGTGTATCCCATATCAAACAGTACAAAATAATATATAATATAATATTAAAAATATATTTGTTATTACCAATATATTGAAGGGAAAAAACACAAGTTCAAATTGATCAAGGGTGATCCTATTCAATTAATATGATGAACGCAACAAGATTATCCTCTAAACTTGCAACATTAAACAAATAAATTTACAGCTTTTCCTGTCATCAATTTAAGAGAAGAGTACGTATGAAAATAAGAAGATTAGGCAACTATCTATGTATAGGATCGACTTTCACTTTTTAGTTAACCTAAAATATAGCCCAGATTTAAAAATCGATACATTAAAATATTATGAAGCCGAAAATTAATTAAGTTTTTCTTAGGCTAATTCGGTCCCAAAAATTTAGTCCGTACGTCTTCAATTTTTTTGGTTTTCAAAATCATTGTCCAGATATGACCGCCACTACATTAAAATTTAAACCTTATGTAACCACCCTGTATATTTAAATGGATGAAAGAAAAAGTCATGAAATTATCAAGCAATAGTAAAAAGTAACCGAAAAAGAAATAAAAATACCTAATTTAACATTTGAGGGTGAATTTGGTGTGTTTGGGTCTTGGAGATGATGATTAGACATGCAAAATTAAAAACTCTGTTCTTCGTAGAGAGAGATTTTTTGTCAATTGACAATGATTTTGGTAGGAAATTTTTTTAAGATAATTGAGTTCGTGCCTCTCATGATTTAACAGATAAATAGAGGAGAAAAGATTGCATAAATGTATAATTACTGTTATGAAGGTGAAAAGATCAAATATTAAATAAATATTTTAATGGCATAGATAAAATATAAAGAATAAATAGTAAAAGATAAAACAATTTTAGGAAATTGAATAGGCAACACGAATTGAAGATATGTGAGGCCTTAACGGAAATACCGTTAGAAACATGAAACCCACGTATATAATCCAAACGTCACAATTATAAAAGAAATGAATTGGCTGCATGAACTGAATTCGGCTTTATTTTTGTATCTGTACTCTTTATTTTACTAATTATTGAAAAATAAATTTTTATTTTTTACACAAAATATTACTGCATGAGTAATATTAAAGTGAAGGGTAAAATAGTCACTTAGTTTTTATGGACATTTTAGTAATTTAATTTTGACTTAAAGGCACACGTGCAATGCACGTATATCCTATACTAATTAGTACAAATTAAATATTTTAAAAATATTATAATAAGTGCGAGATGACTTCCACTGAAATTGAAGGGGAAAAATGCAAGCAAAGCCGGTTCATCAAATTGAAATTAAGAGAGCACCATTTCATCAATAAAAACCGTGACTCATGACTAAATAAAGGATTTGTAGTGTGAGAAATTTTTCACTACACAATGAAATTGAGTTTATATACAATAACAAATCAAAAAAAAAAAACTAATTATGAACTGCACCAATAATGTGCTCCACCTTTTATTGTTTTATATGCCAAGTTATGATACATATTTCACAATCAATTCGTCAAAATATAAAAATTTGCTACTAATCTAACTTCTGTCGTGTTAGACAAGTGGTTAGAAAAATCAGAAGAAAAAGTTATAGAAATTAACAAACTCAAAAGAAAAGTAGTAACATGGACTGAAAAAGTTCACCTGGTCTGTAAGGACATTTCAAACTTCAAAGGTTGAGATAAATTATACTCCAATTCATTTTGAGAAGCAAACAAACAAAAAATACAAAAACCACAAGCAAATTCTCGAGTGTGGGTATAAATTATATATGTAATCAACATGTCATGAACTTAGACCCAATCACAAACCCCAAAGACCTCACCATAACTTCCCTACAACACAACAAAAAACCAAAATATAACATTAATCATAATTCACCATTAACTATAGCAAGAAACAAAACAACTAAGTTCACTAAATAAAAGCCAAAAAGTATAAGCGTAAGTCCAGTTACACAAATACTCATAATGGTTGGACCTAAAGAAAGAGAGCAAAAGAAAAAAAAATTATATAAAATGAGTGCGGAAAGATGAAAGCAATTAGTATTAGACATTGAAAAGATATTCTAAAAGCTCATGTAAATTGTATAACTGCAACCATATTGGAAGATGAAAAGAATTACAGGACTTTAAATAAAATTCGCACAAGTGTCTTCCCGTTTGCTGATTCATTGTATACGATGTACTTGAATAGTTTTATCCAATAAGTAGAATTTATTGTAATATAAATTTACTTTTTAGGACAAAATATTAGGAGAGCAGTTTTTTATTTGAAGGGTAAAAAGTTCATTTAATTTTATATGGATATTTTAGTAAATTAACTCTTACTTTGTTGTTTCACACTTATAATATAGTATGATGTAAGTTGTCCAAAACTTTATATACTTATTTATTCAAAAATACATTAAATATATATAAATATGTGTTTATAATTCAATTATTATTATATAGTAATGGTAAAATGACTTCCTGACCATTTATACTTGTAGGGCTTTTGAAATCCGATCACGAACATTGAATTTTTCCATTTGAACTCCTTTACTTGAGAAAATGTCTACTAATAAATACATTTGACCATTGACTATGCTTAGGTGGCAATATTATAGGTGATGTGGCCAATTGCGTGTTAATGACTGGTATTAAGCGCGTGAATATGATAAATAATTAAAATAAAAAGATAAATAATTAATTTAAAAAAATAAAAAATTCATGGGGTCAGATTTAGAGATTAGGCACTTCAATTCATCGGGTCTGACTATTCTTTAATTTTTAACCATCCAATCTTGCAATTCTAAGCCGTAGAGATTGTTCTCCACATCAACAACTACCTCTCAACCAAAAATCAGGAGATTTCACTGTAGGAATCGCCACTTCTGATGACCTGCACTCCGACGAGCTCCAGTTGGTCAGAGATGGCGTTCTAGTGGTCCAAATCACCCAAGAGCAATGTCAAACGATTCCTGCTGCTGAAGAGGTCACGCCAATTGGCCACTACAACGAATTAATTATCACAACTTTAAGGAAAACTAATTCTGCGACAGTCATGATCGGAAATTTCTCCGGCAATCTACCTAGCTAGAAAAAAATAAGAAAAATTAGGAGAGAGAGGGGAGGACGAAGAAGAACCTAGGAATGGAGTGCTGATATGGAAGTAGACAAATGAGTTGCACGTGTGGAGGGGGGGATGATGGGAAGGAACGGGGAAGAGGAAGCTCGAAGGGTTTAAGTTTTTTCTTTCTTATTGTATTTATTTTTATTTTTAAAATATAATATAGGTGACACAATTTAAAATTACATATGTCATTAGTTGGTGTGGTCTTACTTTTGGATTGGTCATTTGCTGACCGGATGGATACGTCTATGTATGTGTAATACACGTGCATAGGCTCAAGGGTCAGATGTGTTTATTAGTTAAAGGGAATCATGAGTTCACGTATTTAAAAGGAAAAATCTAAAGTTCGTGTATCGGCTTTCAAAAGCCCTATAATTTTAAGTGGTCATGAAGTCATTTTGCCTATAGGAATTAGAGCTTATTATGAGAAACCATAAACTTTAAATTTTGGATAAGCTTATTTTCACGACCCAAAAATCCCTCCGTTGGGTTTCGTGATGGCACCTAGTCTCTAAATTAGGTAAGCCTAACATTAACATAAATAACATTGATATTTATTAACTTAAAATGAAATTTCTCTAAATAATTTACCATTCCCAAACTGGTAGTACAAGTCATAAGCTTTTCTAAGAGTAGTTATACAAAATAAATACATCACTGTTCCGAACAAAAGGAACAAATGGAAATAAGTACAATTGAAGGTGACTCCGAGAAACGCGAAGGCTGCAGCAGGTTTACCTCGAGTCTCCACTGCAACGAACAGCTACTACCGATCAAATACTTGGATCTGTACACAAAAAATATATAGAAGTGTTGTATTAGCATAACCGACCCCATGTGCTGGTAAGTGCCTAGCCTAACCTTGGTGAAGTAGTGACGAGGCTAGAACTAGACTACCAAATAAACCTGTACAATATAGCGTATAAAAATAATAGGAAGCAGATATAATGGTGGCAACAATGATCAACCCGTGATATAAATAGCAGAAAACAAGAACAACATAAATATTTTTCAATAAATAATAAATACAAGTGCAATCAATTAATCAATTTCTTCAAATATAAGTCTTTCGCCTTTAAATTCTTCAAGTAATAATCTCTGAGATAATATGCTTTTCAATGAATATATATTTCAAATATATTTCCTTCAAATAAATATCTTTCAAATAAGTATCTTTCGAATATAATTCTTTCGAGTATAGGTCACCTTGTGACGCCTCATTTCATAATCACAATAATACAGGCCTCAGCCCACTTTCATATTTTTATGGCATCTCGTGGCCATATTTATATTACAACCGCACGGACAACTCAGGCGCCATTAATGAAAATATAATATTTTTCTCGGCACCTCCTACCTATATCATAACCTGTCATTAATAAAATCATCATATTTTTTCCGTCACCTTGTGTCCACATGTTTCTGTCTCACATTTTGCAACAACATTCTTATGTTACTCAATTCATAGGGTCCATAACTCAATACAATTTAAGAATGCTCAAAGAGTCTCATTTACTTAATATAAAGTAGAGTACAACTTTCAACCCATTTAGGAAATCAACTAGAAAAGATGAAGTTATATTTAGAAATCATTTGATAAAGAAAATACCATTTCCAATTAAAGTGCAATATCGAATGAATTATTACCTTTAATATGAGATATCAATAAATCAGAACATAGAAGAAATTCCTTTCTAAGTAAAGTACAACCTCAAACGGTTTAAGAAAAATTTAGCTGAGAAATTAATTGAGTTAAAAATGTAACAATTATTGAAATTTGAAGTATTCAACATATAAAAATTATAAGGCGAAGTATTGTAAACACTATGGACTCCAACACAAAGGATCACAACAGTAAAGAGATCTAAACAGTTAATACACTTGAATTGATAATAACAAGTAACACGGCAAACAGAAAGTGAACGTAAAGGACAACATAACTCAATTAGAATCAGGAAAATCAAGGACAAGTGTACGGCATCACCCTTCGTGCTTTTACTCTAGTCCTCACCATAAGTATTAATATAAACTGCACGGCATCACCCTTCGTGCTTCTATTCTCATCCTCACCATGAAATCAATATAATCGGCATAGAATTGTACATCGTGCGGAACGGCATCACCCTTCGTGCTTTAACACTCTTTCATCACCATATGAATAATATAAATGTGTACGGCATCACCCTTCATGCTTTAACACTCTTTCCTCACCATATGAATAATATAAATGTGCACGGTATCACCCTTCGTGCTTTAACACTCTTTCCTCACCATATGAATAATATAAATGTGCACGACATCACCCTTCATGCTTTAACACTCTCTCACCAAAATAATGCACGGCATCACCCTTCGTGCTTTACGCTCCTACTCCTTCTCCTCTTTCACCCTACCCCATCGGATTCCCTAGAAAACCCCTGAAAACCTTCGAATAACCCAAAAGATGTCGCCGGAACCCTACTCCGGTGACTACCACTTATGAACCAGAGTCTGCCTTTAACACCCCATGACCGCCTCCTCATCCTCTTTAACCCCACCTAGGTGGTTTATCTCGAATAAGCCTCAAATCCTTCGAATATTGAACAATAGTACAACAATCAAATCCCGGCAAGGAAAAACAATATCAAAACAATAATATCCCGGCAAGGGAATAATGGTACAACAATTAAATCCCGGCAAGGAAAAATAATATTAAAATAATAATATCCCGGCAAGGGAACAATAGTACAACAATCAAATCCCGGCAAGGGAAAACAATATCAAAATAATAATATTCCGGCAAGGAAACAATAGTACAACAATTAAATCTCGGCAAGGAAAAATAATATTAAAATAATAATATCCCGTCAAGGAAACAATAGTACAACAATCAAATTCCGGCAAGAAAAAAACAATATCAAAATTACAACAATCAAATCCCAGCAAGGGAAAACAATATCATGATTCTCTCTCTCCTTTCTTCTTTCACTACTTCACAACTCAATTCTCAAGTTGTGATAATGTTATTTGATGTTCAACAATTCAATAATACCTCCACAAGTCATATTCCTCAATAGAAATTATCATTTAGAGCATATACAATACGAAACAGAGTCACATTAATCAAAGTATAAGACTCACGGGCATGCTTGACACCAACATATAGATACTCATCACCATGCCTATACGTCGTATTTGACAATTAGCAAGTAGCAAATAAGACTCAACTCCTATTCCCTCAAGTTAAAGTTAGACCAAACATTTACGTCGCTTTGCAACCAAATCAAAATTCCAACAAGCCTTTACCTCGCGAATTCGTGCCCGAAATTCTCAAATCTAGTCATAAACAATTTGATTCAGTCAATAAAAATTATAGGAATTAATTTCATATGAAATTTTACATTTTTCATTTAAAATTCGAAATTGCAATAAAAATTTGCCCGTGGGGCCCACGTCTCGGAACCCGATAAAAATTACGGAATATGAAACCTCATCCAACCACGAGTCCAACCATACCAATTTTACTAAAATCCAACACCAACTCGACCCTCAAATCATCAAATTAAACCAAGAGGGTTTTCAAACTCTTCCAACTAAATTCACAGATTTAATGCCAAAACTAGTAATAGATTCGAGTAATCTAACCAAAATTAAGTTAAGAACACTTACCCCGTTGTTTTCTCTGAAAATCTCCCGAAAATCGCCTCTTCCCGAGCTCCCATTTGGAAAAAAATGGAAAATGGGCCCATTTTCTGAACTTAACATTCTATCCGGCACTGTTCATGAACACTGTTCACAGGCACTGTTTACGGGCACTGTTCACGGGGTACTATTCATGACTACAGTTTACGGGGTACTTTTTCTGCAATTTTTTTTAAGTCCGAAATCACTCCGAGACACCTCCGAAATACTCCCGAGCCATCGGGGCTCCTAACCAAACATATACACCAACTCAACAACATCTTACGAACTTACACGTGCGATCAAATCGCCAAAATAATGCCATATACCACGAATTAAGCTTTAAATTCTAAGAATTCTTTCAAATTTCATAAAACATCAAAGTTTATTTTGAGTCCGAAATGCGTCAAACAACGTCCATTTTCAACTAAACTTTACAAAAAGTGCTTAAACCATATATAAGACCTGTACCGGGAGCCGGAACCAAAATACGGGCCCGATACCATCACTTTCTAATCAAATTTCATTTCCATTTTCCTTAAATATTTTCAGAAAATAATTTTACTCAAAAATTCATTTCTCGGGCCAGGAACCTCAGAATTCGATTCCGGGCATACGCCAAAATTTCATATTTTCCTACGGAGCTCCCGAGACCGTCAAATTACGGGTCCGGGTTCGTTCACCGAAAATGTTGACCGAAGTCAAATTTATTCATTTTAATATCAAAACTTAGCAAATTTTCACAGAATTTCATATTTGAGCTTCCGGTTACGCGTCCGGACTGTGCACGCAAATCGAAACGATTGTAAATGAGGTTTTCAAGGCCTCGGAAGCTCGGAATGGATAAGAAAACAGGTGATGACCTTTTGGGTCGTCACACTTATGAACATAACGAGGTTAAACTTATCATTATGCAACACTTAAGGAAACGAAGAACTTTAGTTTCACACACATTTCAAGTTTTGAGAAGAATTAGATAAATTAATGGGCAATTTTTGAAACTATTCTCCCTCTTTAATTAATTATTTGAAAAAATAAAAGAATGTTGAAAAAAGAAACTAGTTCTAAAAAGAGGTGAACCTTGGATGGGTCAAATTAGAGGAACCCCACAATAATTAAGAAAGCTAATCTCCCAAAAATGCATGCTTAGCACTTTATCTTCTCCAAACAAATGACAATCAATAAGACAAGACTTTTATTTTATCTAATTATTGAAATTAATCACTGAGTGATACCCACTAAAACAAGAATGCCTTTCTAGTTTCGTCTTCCTTCAATTTGCTTTAAAATGCTGAATTGCTGATATTGTACATGTTATATATTGGAGTTTTAACTTCTATATATACTCTTAGCAGTATAAATAATAATTACACTGAGAGGCCATGACTTTAAATCCTTTATAGGTAAAGTATTATAATGTAACAATTACACGGGGCGTTCAATTTGGTCGTCCTCATTTAACATATACCCATGTTTTTTAAAGTTTTAACTTGCACTCACTTTTTAAACAACTTTAGCCCCCTTCCCCTCCTCCTTTGTTTTCTTCTTCTTTCTTCTTCTTGCTTCCGCTGCTGTAGGTGCTGCTATGAAACTTCAGTTCATGGGATGATTGTAATAATTATGTTTATCAGATTATTTAAAAATAAATTATAAATAATTACGTAAGTTAGTAGACACAAAATTTGTGAATATTTCCACGTACTCGAAGTTTAAGGTCACACCTTAGTGATTCTTTTCATGATAATTCTATTTTTTTCACGTTTATTCACTACAAGAAAAGTGCGAATTACCTCGGAATTTTACCTGTGAAGTTTTTTCGCAGATATTTCCTACGGATTTTCATGCAAAAATATGAAATTCCTAATTTTTAGAATATTTTACTGGTGAAAAGTATTTCCCTAGAAAAATCCGTATGTAAATTTGGCGCCATTTTGCGCAAAATTTTACCTGGGGAATTATTTGGAAAATAAATCTGCAAGTACCATTTTCATAGGTAAATCCGCAAGTAATGAACAAAAATAAATTCCTTTGTCAATTCGCAAGAAAATCCCTAGGTAAATTTATCTGCGGATTTAGCTAGGGATACTTACTTGGGTATTTACATGGGGATATACTTACCTATGGTATTTGATCACGCCCAAAGTATATCCTCTAAATAGGATTCTGCGGACGTTGCAAATAAAACCCAAGTATTACGCTCAGGGTCGAATCCACA
>MU699450.1:82514-119510 GCA_026770625.1 Nicotiana glauca | reverse complement strand
TAATCTCATTTCGAATATTGTCACTTAAATTGGAAAAATTCCCTTATGCATTACCCTCGGGGTAGGCACGCAAAAGGAGGTGTGACAATAGTAGTAATGAATAAAAGTATCTCAAGCAAGCTTCACTTAGTACTAACACATTTACCTTCGACCTTATGGTTAGAAACAAGTTGATTGGCAAAGAATAGCTATAGTTGTGACCTTTAGACTCTTGTGTTGACTAAACCAATCATCGAGTGGTTTCTTTGAGCCATTTGTGATGTTAAATCTTAGCTAGGGTTGTTGTGGGACCTTGACTCTAGCAGCTTGAGAGGTGAGGTGTTGAATTGCAAGTCCAAGTTCCGTGCCAATAAGTCTAGAACTTGCATGAATGTTCGTATAGGCGAAATTCTAAGTGTAGCTCGACTTGAGAAATGATTGTAGGATCTCCTTGATCCAATTTGAAACTTGAAAGCTTTCGTAGCTTACCAATGTGATATCCCTAGTCAACCCCTTTGACCGAAGCCCTTTTTTCTTTCAATAACCACGTTACAAGCCTTTATCCGTTCTATAATGTCCCTCTCTTGGAACCCGATCTTTCCTTGGCATTATTGATAGACAATTGGCAAAAGCATAAGCTTGGGGGGGGGGGGAGAGACGAGGAATGTGAAAGTAATAAAAGGTACAAAGAACAAAAAGAAATTAAGAAAAGGGAAGGCAAAGAAAAGAAAGAAAGGCCAAAAAGAAATATGTCAAAAAAAAGTGAATAAGGTAGAAAGTTGAAGGAATTCAAAGAAAGCAATGATGAAAGGCATGGAATGATTAAAAAAAGGAGAAGAATGATTGTCATGAGCAAGAAAGAGTAACAGTGTGTCTCTCTAGTTCCCCTAAGGAAGAAGAAAATGACTTAAAGAGTCAAGAAAGTATGAGCTGAAATGAGAAAATGGAGTGCTTAAGGAAAAATGAAACCATCATATGCCATTAAGTCCTACCTTGATCCAAAAGCCTTCATTACGTTCCCGCAAAATCCCTATATGATTTCGAGTTGAGTGAGCTTACATTAGTGGTGATTTACATGAGGGGCAAGCTTATGGTACTTAGAGTCGAAGTTGTGTCATTCTTTTGAGAGAGATGAGCGTACTTCTTCACAATCCGTGTTTGAAGTGTTACATTCTAACGTGAGATTTGCTTATGGAGAGTAGAGGAGGAGGAGTTTGGGCTCCACAATGACCTACGTAATAGAGAGACCTTCTTTGATGAATTAAGTCAACTCTTGATGCTCTAATATCACATTAGAACTATGGTACTCAAAAGGTCAAAATATGGTATTGTTGATAATTCATTTGTGCTGAGGGTAATTTTTAGTCCCAATTGATGCATGATTGATTCACCTTAGGCCAGCTAAAATATTCTTTTGTTTTAGTGGAGGTGGGAATTACCTTATTTGCTTGAGGAAAAGCAAAAGCTTAAGTTTAGGGGAGTTGATAATTAGGATTTTAACCTATTACTTTGCTCTCTTTTATTTGTGTTTTAGGACAAAAATGTTTGAAGGTATTCCCCGAAACTAATAAAATGTTCTTGCTTGCAGGAATTGTTTAAAATGAGCCAAAGAAATCAAAACCACCTCATGAAGGAGTCAAAAGTTGAACAAAATAAAGACTGGAGAAAAAAGCTTGAAGCGCGGACCGCACCAATATTCTGCGGCCGTAAAAGACATGGTGTGGCCGCGATCAAAATTATGCGGTCCGTATAAGGGAGATTCAGAGAGCTGGCAACTTGAGCAAAAGAGAAGAGTGCGGACCGCACCAGAATTGTGTGGCCGTGGAAGTCCCTTGTGTGGCGGCGATCGAAATTGTGCGGTCCACAAGATGAATAATTAGAGAGTTGATTTCAAGCCAAACTCAAGAAAGTGCGGACCACATCACTTTTAGGCCGCCGCATAATCTGGAGAGCGGGCGCACTTGGAATTATGCAATCCGCGAAAGTACAGCTCAACCCAGATCCAAAAGAGAAAAAAACGTAGACCGCATCATAATTATGCGGCCGCGAAAGTAAGAGTACGGTCGCACTCAGAATTATGCGGTCCACAGGGGAAATTTTATCACATATATTTAGTTTAGTATAAATAGAACTTTTTGTCATTTTTTTGTTATGTTATGTTTTGTATGAGCACGTGAGATGGCTGGGCATTCTGTTTTCAGAAATTTTGTACTAGATTCATCTCTTAACATTAGATTATCATTCCATAAATTAATATTATGGATTTTAATTTCTTTTCATCTTTAATTTCTGTTATCTCCATGAGTAGCTAAACCCATAGCAAGGTTGTGACACAACCCTAGTGTGGGTATTTAATGGGTATTTAATTTTAGGGATTGAGTGTGAATGAGTTAATGATATTTAGCCTAGTTCTTGCTAGAACTATAGAATTAAGTTGCAAATATTGATTCATGCTTTTAACTTAGTCTCTACTTGAGAAAGATAGATTAAGTCTAGGACAACTAGGCTAACAAGGAATTGGGGTGAACTCAAGAAATTGATAGCCCAAATTAAAGGGTTAAACCTAGAAATAGTAATACTCGACTTGATCTAATATCACTTGATTTGTATGAATATCCATTTGGACTTGAGAAAGCCAAATTGGGCAAAATCACTTAAACTACCGAAAGATATAGAGTGAGTACCCGAGTGTGATAGCTATATTACGATCCCAACTAATCAAGCTTGCCATAGATGTTGCTACCTGTTAGATATCCACCTAGGTAGAAGTCACGACCCTAATCTCTTTAAACACTTAAAAAACAACAACAAAAATATTGTCCTTAGTTTCAATCATTACAATCTTTAGAGTAAACATATAAATAGAAATCAAACCCAAATTTGTGGAAGTGTAATTAGACTCAAAGGCCTGCATCTAGCTTAGATATAAACTTAATTCCAAATATTAACTCCATGTGGATTCGATCACGACCTAGTTGGGTTAAAACTGCATCGACCACCCTTACTACTCAATAATAGTGTAGGCCTGGACCCGATCACACAATAAGTTGTACGAGGAGCCATTTCTCTTTCAAGAATTAAGCGTTCCTTTTGAACAGATTGAATCTGCCTCGTGTTAGTTTTCTTGAACAGTCAAAGACTAATTTCTTTATCCAGAAGAAATACTGAAGAGGAATTTGAAGGTAATGCCTTCATGAAATAAACAGAGGCTTTTCTTTTCGATAGATAAGGAAATGCAAAAGATGAACTTTTTAGGGAAACTCAGATGAGATTTATAGGTAGACAAAAAGGAGTTTTCGGAATTTTAAACTTTTCGGGGAAGTCTCTCCACTTTCTTGACCTTTCCAGCATTTTTTATTGTTGTTAGTATCTATATTGATACCTAACTTACATTTAGTAGTATGTGTCAATTTCATATAGTAGTGTTTCTCGCGAATCGGTTATGAGTAGTATTTCTATGAACGAATGTAAGATGCCTTAAAAGTGTTATTTTTTGTTATGCCATAACTAAAATATCATCTAAAATATTTTGTTATTGTCAATATACTCCATTAGATTGTTGTGTAAAAGTATAAAATGTTAGATGAATAAAAACTAAAGCTGGAATAATTAAAGAACCAGAAGAATTAATTATTTCAGATTAAAGAATTGACTACATGTGCGATGAGTCTTATCTGAGTTAGTTAATCTCATTATAAATTTTCAGGCAATTGGAAATTTATATGGTGACGAATTGGAAATCTTGAAATTGTAATAGCATAGAGAGAAAAATATTAAATTTTAAAAATAACATGAAATGATATTCATCAATTCGGGATTAACTCATTATTACGTACTTGTTACATGTTGTAAAATATAAACACGCAGGTTTCATATGAAATAAGAGAACACTTACAAAATGAAAGGGATAGAGAAACACCACCCTTGAATAGATATTGTTGGGATTGAAGGTTGGTAAATGGTTAATGGAGGGAAGAAATATGAAGGGAAAGTGAGCTCCCTTATGCTTTGGAAAGAGCAATTGTCCCTCATTTATGGTGGAAAGAAAAGGAAATGTTCTTATATCGAGAAAGTACTTCTTTTGGTGTTAAATGGGTGGGAAAGAAGGTAAGTCTTGCGTAGTCGTCGTCTGTCGCTCGCTCTACCCAAATGCGGCTTCGGCTTCGATTTAGGATTTGGATTTGGTCAAAGATTGATTGATTAATATTTTTGGATAAAATTTCTTTTAATTATTTAATTAATTAATTATTGAAAAGTCAACCCAAAATTACCCAGGACTTGCGTGCGACGCGACCCGAATCGTTTCTTTTCTTAGATTATTTTAAATTCTTTTCCTGGATATTTTGAACGTTCCCACCTGTTCCAACAACCATGGCTGGTTCTGAAAGGTTGCAAATGTTTAAGAAACAACACCAGAAAATAGCTATAAATATGTCTTGATCCTAGAATTTTTCCTTACGAAATTTTCTAAACTTCTTGTCACGACCCAAAACCCACCAGTCGTGATGGCACCTAACCCAACACGCTAGGTAAGCCAATTAATAATTATCCAATTCCATTCAACTTAATAAAATAATTAAGCAACAGAATTATCTAAATCTCATACATTTTTCAAAGACTGGTAGTATAAATCATGAGCTTCTAAGAATAGAGTTTATAAAGCAGGTTTGAAGAAAATATATCTTCTGTTTGAAAGTACATAAATAGAATTTTGTAATCTAAGGCTACCATGAACAAGAGGCAGCCGTAGCAGGAACACAAGTACGCCTTCAAATCCATCAACCATCAATCGCAGCAACATCAGCATCCGAGATTTGCACGCGATGTACAGAAAGTGCAGTATGAGTACAATCGATCCCATGTACTCAAAAAGTAATAAACCTAACCTTAGGTTGAAAGCAGTAACGAGCTAGAACATAGGTCGGGTCCAACACCAATAACCAACAGTAGTCATAAGTGTAGAGCCAATAAGTAAAGAAATAGCTCAAAAATAGAGCGGTCAACATTTCATAGTTTTCCAAAAATAGTTCCACTTTTCAATTATACCAATGAAAGTCCAAATCCTCTACCGAAATCGTTAAAAATATGAGTATGTTTTGAAAACTGTAACTTTTTCCTAAAAATCCCTTCCACAATATGTAAACATCTTTCATTTCCCTTTTCAAATAATAAGTGTGAAATACCTCTCTATAACCATATACCAATGTATGTAAAAAAAAAAAAAGATCATGAATGACGTGATACCGTACAGCATGAGAAAAATGCGTCTCTATACATGTATGCCATATGTGCATGCCAATGCCATGTACCTCAGAGATGAATCATGTACTCACACTCTTAGAGTACTCAACCTTGCTGCATCCCACTCAACCATTCGATACAGTATATGGCCCATACGGCCCAGGAAAATCTATCCCAAAACATAAACATCACTGACTATAAGTTGACTAGTACCGAGGATAAAGGGTACTCCAACCCTATGGAGAAATCCATCTCCAGGTATCAAGTACTTCGGACAAATCCATGCCTAGAAAAATCCATCCCTCAATAATGTATAAATGCTCAACCACCAGGTATTGTATATGGCCCATGCGACCCAGGGAAATCCATCCCGGAACATACTCAACAATGACTAGATGTCACTCGGTACCGAGGAAAAAGGGAAATCCATCCCTGTGGAGAAATCCATCTCCATATATCAATACTTCAGACAAATTCATGTCCAGGAAAATACATCTCTCAATAATATCATCCGCGCTCACTGGGAGTGTGTTACAGACTCCAAAGGAGTTCCTACAACCAAAACGCTATCATAATCATCAATATAGGCATCCAACCCGATCCCATAACTGTCACTTATAATCAGGCTCTCGGCCTCACTCAGTCATCACTCTCCAGTCTCACCCACGGGCTCACAATTTCATAAAAACTGACCCAGAATGATGATATGATGTATCAATAAGTAACAACTGAGACTGAGATATGCTATGAATGCATGAATGCGACTGACTACAAAATATCAATAAAATCAATGAGATGATAGCAAGAAGCGACCACTATGGGTCCCAACAACATCTACATAAAGCCTAAACATGGTATTTAGCATGATGTACAACTCCATACACTTTATCACATGGTGAAAATACATATATCAACAAGAATAGGGTCACAATTCAGTGCCCTAGGAACAACAAAGTGTCAATTCATAGGGTGCACGCTCACACGCCCGTCACTTAGCGTGTGTGTCACCTCAACACCAATCACATAGTACATAATTCGGGGTTTCATACCCTCAGCACTAAGTCTAGAAGAGTTACTTATCTTAAAGCAGCCAATTTCGAGGCCGAGCAAGCCAAGCGATGCTCCAAGAATGCTATCACGCACGTAGCGACCTCCGAACGACTCAACACTACCCAAAAATAACTCAAATACATCAGATTACACCCAAGGAAGCAATTACAATTGATAAAGATCGAATCTGAAGTCAAATCCCAAATCCAGCCCAAAATCACACACGGGCCCATGCCTCGAAACTTGACAAAACTCACAAAATCCGACAACTCATTCAATTACGAGTCCAACCATGGTAGTTTCACTCAAATCCGACTCCAAATCGGTGTTCAAAACTCAAAAATTCATATTATGGAACTTTAGGCCAAAACCCCCAATTTTCCTCTTTCAATTCACCAACCAAAAGCTAAAATCGAAGATAGATTCATGAAATATAATCAAGACCGAGTTAGAATTACTTACCCCAATGATTTCCTTAAAAAACTCCCAAAACTTCTCCTCAAACCGAGCTTCCAAAGTCCAAGATGTGAAATAAAACCCTAAATCTCGCTTATATATTGCTCTTGAACTTCCAGTCCGCGGTCCGCGTATTTCTCACCGCGGCCACACAATCACTACCGTGATCCGCGAAATTCTATCGCGGCCGCACAATCTCACCGC
Organism: Nicotiana glauca; assembly: GCA_026770625.1. Lineage (NCBI taxonomy): Eukaryota > Viridiplantae > Streptophyta > Magnoliopsida > Solanales > Solanaceae > Nicotiana > Nicotiana glauca. The sequence goes on along the minus strand of MU699450.1, from coordinate 112,580 downwards.
GGTTCGTGAAATCCTGTCATGGCTGCATAGTACCATCGCGGTCCACGAAATTTCCTCCGCGACCGCACTTCCAAGATCTGAGGCTTGCAACTTTCCAACACCAGATATCAAATATTTCCAAATTCCAAAGCCAAATAGTAATTCGATAACCACCCGAAACTTAACCGAGGCCCTCGAAGTTTCGATCAAACGTACCAACACATCCCACAATATTATTAGAACTTATTTGAACCTTCGAATCATTCAAAACAACATCAAAACACCAAATTACATTCGGATTCAAGCCTAAGAACCTCTAAATTTCCAAATTTGACAAACAACGCCAAAACCTATCAAATCACGTCCAAATGACCCCAAAATTTTCACACACATCACAATTGACACTACAAACCTGCTCCAACTTCTGGAATTCTATTATGATCCCGATATCAAAAATTTCCACTGCCGACCGAAAATCACCAATTTTCCAAGATTGCCAATTCAAGCCTAATTCCACCACGGACCTCCGAATCATATTTCAGACGCGCTCCCAAGTCCAAGTCACCTAGAGGATCTAACCAACTCATAAAAATCCAAATCTGAGATCGAATATTAAAAGGTCAAAACTTGATCAAACCTTTATAATTTAAAGCTTCAAGCTGAGAATCATTCTTCCATGTCTGTTCCGATTAACATGTAAACGAAAACCGGCGATTTACATAAGTTATAACACATAACACGGGGCTATTCATGCCCGAGAACTGGTGAGCAAAGTACAAACTCTCAAAACGACCAGTCGGGTCGTTACACTTCTTCTCCTTCTTCTGCTCAAATAAATTCAGTGTAATTTACAGCCATTAAGTGATTCACTCTTCACCGGCATTTTTGGTACTAATACTCTGGTGAGTTAAATCATTCTATCCTGGGAGGATAATTTTCTAACACCACGGGTACTTGAGGGGAATAATTTCCTTAAGGACGCATTGTGCATTCAGTGGGCTTCATTTTATTCCGAAATATATTTTCAGATTTTGTTTTTGATTATTTACATTTCTGCTTTACTACTTGTTTTCATACTTCTGCTTTTGTTACAAGAAATTTAGTTTTTCATAATATATTATAGTAATACAATTTTAATAACAATCTTAAGAAAATTATTTATACTGTAATCTATATTATGTTTTTGGAGATTAAAGCCTTTGTGATTTTTTACTACTCCTGAATTTTTCTATTTCTGATTTAAAGATATAAAAACTTCATCAGAGTATTAAAATTCTGAAATGATTTGAAAAACATAAAAACATCATTGTTTTCTTATGAAGCTGTATATAAAAACTTCGATTTTTGTTTATTAAACGTACAGTTTATTATTAATTACAGTACTATTTACTAATTTATTTTCTGCCATTAATTGAATTGTTCTGTTGTTGACAGTGAGAAGTGGCAATTGAAAATAGAAATCCTTCTGCGATTGTTGCGGCCTCGTCAAGCCGAACTGCTGTGCCACCGGCCGAAAAATCGAAGAAATTTTCTGGAGCCAACTTCAAAGAAAGGCAGCAAAGGGTGTTCTTTTGGCTTACCACACTTGGTATATAGAAATTCACGAGTGAAGAACCTTCAGTGCCTGCCGTCGACATGCCAGACATTGAAAAGTTTATGATTGTTGAGGCGTGGAAACAGACAAATTTTCTTTGCAAAGGCTACATCCTAAGTGCTTTGGAGGATGACTTGTACAATGTCTACAGTGTTATGAATACTTCGAAAGAATTATGGGATGCACTTGAGAAGAAGTACAAGACTGAAGATGCATGCTTAAAAATTTTGTGGTTGCCAAGTTTCTTGACTATAAAATGATTGATAGCAAAACAGTTGGAACCCAAGTTCAAGAGCTTCAACTTATTTTTTACGACCTTATTGTTGAAGGTATGGTGGTGAATGAAGCATTTCAAGTGGCTGCAATGATTGAAAAATTGTCTCCTTCGAGGAGAGATTTCAAAACTTATCAAAAGCACAAGCGCAAAGAAATGAAGTTGGAAGATCTTTTGATTCAAAGATTGAGAAAGATAACAAAACAGTTGAGAAGAAGTCGCATGGAAATTCAACGATTATGGGAGCGAATATCGTTGAAAAGGTTGCTACAAAAAGTAAGAAGAGGAAATGGTCTTCTAGACAGACTAAGGAGTAGAACATGAAAAAATTCAAGGCAACTGCTACAATTGTGGAAAAGCTGGTCACAAAGCCCATGACTGTCATCTCCCGAAAAGGGACAAGAAAAAGGGACAGGCCAACATAGTGTAGAAGAATGATGACATTGATGATCTGTGTGCAATGCTTTCAGAATGTAACTTAGTTGGAAATTCGAAGGAGTGGTGGATTGACTCTGGAGCGACTCGACATGTTTGTTCGGTCAAAGAAGCATTTGCGACTTACTCTGCTGTTGGTCCCGAAGAAGAGCTTTCCAGGAAAAATACTGCAACAGCCAAGATTGAGGGTTATGGGAAGATATTCCTAAAGATGACTTCCGGCAAGGTGTTAACACTCAACAACATTCTCATGTTCCTACTATTAGGAAAATTTTAGTTTAAACTTCTCTACCTGTTAATAATGGATACAAAATACGTATTTGTATCTGACAAAGTTGTTGTAAGAAAGAATGATATGTATGTTGGAAAGGGCTACCTCACAGAGAGCCTTTTCAAACTCAATATAGTGGTTGTTGACAATATTAATAAAATTTCAGCTTCTTCATATTTATTGGAGTCAAATGATTTATGGCGGCATATTTGTTTAGGACAAGTCAATTACAAAACCTTGCGGAAGTTAATTAATTTACAAGTATTTCTTAAATTTGAGTATAATAAATCAAAAATCAAATATGTATTGAATCTAAATTTGTCAAACATCTTTATAAGTCTTTTGAAAGGAATTCAAATCCTTTAGACTTAATTCATATTGATATTTGTAATATGAAGTCAACACCATCTCGTGGTGGAAAAAGTATTTTATAACTTTTATTGATGATTGTACTCGATATTTTTATGTTTATTTGCTTAATAGTAAGGATGAATCAATTGAAGAATTTAAGCAATAAAAGAATGAAGTGGAGAATCAATTGAATAAAAATATTAAAATGATTAGAAGTGATAGGGGTGGAGAATACGAATCTCTATTTGGAGAAATATGTTTGAAATATGGAATTATTCATCAAACTACTGCCCCCTACACACCTCAATCCAATGGAATTGTGGAAAGGAAAAACCCGACATTAAAGGAAATGATGAATTCTTTATTAATAAGTTCCAGCTTACCATAGAGCTTGTGGGGGGAAAGCTATCCTTATAGCTAACCGAATACTCAACAGAGTACCCCACAGCAAAATGCAATCTATTTAATATGAAAAATGGAAAGGAAGAAAACTCAACTTGAAATATTTCTAAGTGTGGAGGTGTTTAGCAAAGGATGTCGATTTTTGGTTCATAAAGCTGATAGTCCCAAAATTCAGGTTAATACGGTAATTGAATCAGATATGCTGAATTCTTTGAGAATATTTATCCAAATAAAACTAAATGCAAGTTATCTAGTGAAATATCTAAACGACCACGGGAAGAACCAAAGTAAAATACTCCAAGTGAAGAGGATCCAACGCGTAGCAAACATCAAAGAACATCTACTTCTTTTGGACCAGATTTTGTGATATTCCTGCTTGAAAATGAGCCTCAAACTTTCAAAGCGGCTATGTCATCTTCTAATTCAGCATTTTGGAAAGAGGTAGTCAATAGTGAGATTCAATCAATTTTGGATAATCATACATGGGAATTGGTTGATCTTCTTCCAGGAAATAAGCCCTTAGGTTCAAAATGGATCTTTAAAAGGAAAATGAAAGCTGATGGCACTATTGAAAAATATAAGGCAAGACTTATTGTCAAAAGTTATAAACAAAAGAAAGATCTTGATTATTTTGACACTTACTCCCCAGTAACAAGGATAACATCTATCAGGCTGTTAGTGGCATTGGCGGCCGTGTATGATCTTGAAGTCCATCAAATGGATGTTAAAATAGCTTTCTTAAATGGAGAGTTGGAGAAAAAAAATTACATGGAACAACCTGAGAGTTTTGTGGTTCTTGGTAAAGAAAAGAAAGTGTACAAACTAGTTAAGTTGCTTTATGGACTTGAACAAGCATCCATATAATGGCATGCTAAATTTGAAGAAACAATGTTCGCAAATGGTTTCAAAATAAACGAGTGTGACAAATGTGTTTACATTAAGAACACTTCAGGTCATGAAGTCATTGTTTGTTTGTATGTTGATGAAATGTTGATAATGAGCAAAGATATGGCAAATATAAATTCTAATAAGCGAATGCTGGTTAGCAAATTCGACATGAAAGACTTAGGAGTTGCTGATGTGATCTTAGGAATCACAATTGTAACAACCCGGCCGGTTGCTTTGAGAGTTATAGCCTCGTTTCCTCATTTCTACTTCTTTTTGTGTTCTTCAACTATATTATGATATGTTGGATTATTTGGTTCGGGTCTGGAGTGGATTCGGAGAGGAAATTAGACACCTAGTCTCTTTTGTGGAAGCTTATATTTGGAAAGTTGACCAGATATTGACTTATGTGTAAATGATCTCGGATGTGAATTTTGATGGTTCTATTAGCTCCGTTAGGTGATTTTGGACCTAGGAGCGCATCCAGAATGTGATTTGGAGGTCCGTGGTAGAATTAGGTTTGAATTGGCGAAAGTTGAAAATTTGGTGATTTTGGTTGGCAATGAAAAATTTGATATCGAGGTCGGAATGGAATTTCGGAAGTTGGAGTAGGTTCCGTAGTGTCATTTGTGACGTGTATAAAATTTCAGGTCATTTAAAGGTGATTTGATTGGTTTCGGCATTGTTTGCGAAATTTGAAAGTTTAGAAGTTCTTAGGCTTGAATCCGAGGGTAATGTGGTGTTTTGATGTTGTTTTGAGTGTTTTGAAGGTTTGAATAAGTTTGTAAATTGATATTTGACTTGTTGGTATGTTTGTTAGAGGTCCCGAGGGCCACAGGTTGATTTCGGGTGATCGATGGAACAAGGTTGGAATTTGAGAAATTGCTGAAGTTGAAATCAGTTGTCATAACCGCACCTGTAGAGTGGGGAGCGCAGGTGCGATCCCGCAGAAGCGGAGAAGGGGCCGCAGATGTGGCCAAGGCTGAGGTTGACTGGGAGCTCAGGTGCGAGATTTGGAGCGCACCTGCGGACCGCAGAAGCGGATTTTGAGGGCATAAGTAGGAACCGCACTTGCGATGAATTTTCTGCATGTGCGGCGTCACTGAAGAGACATTTGGACCGCAGATGCGGTATCTCTGGGTAGAAAATATAAATTGTGGACTTCGCGAATTTTGGTTCATTTTCCACCATTTTTAGTCGGCTTTGAGCTTTTCAGAGCGATTTTGAGGAGGAATTCAAGGGTTTATCAGTAAGGTAATGTCTTGAGCCCTAATACTCGTATATGTGATGATTTCCCGTTGTTTAATCATGTAATTAGTGGATATTAGGGGTGAAAATGAGGGATTAGGGCTTGAGATTTTGGAGAGTTTGATTTGAGGATTTTGAGGGGTCAAATGGAGTCGGATTTTGATGAATTTCATATGTATGGACTCGTGAGTGATAGAGCTTTCTAGTTTTGTGATTTTTGTCAAATTCTGAGATGTGGGCCCGGGGGCCGGGTTTGGTTGAATTTCGGGATTTTGGTCTAAATTGATAGTTTTTCGTGTGGAATTGTTCCTTGGCCTATATTGATTGCATTGCATTACTTTTGGTTAGATTCGGGACGTTTGGAGGCCGGTTTGAGAGGCAAGGGAATCACGGAGTAGGATTTTTGGCTTGATTGAGGTAAGTAATGCTTCCAAACTTGGTTCTGAGGGTTCGAAACCCTGAACTATGTGTTATGTGATTAGTACTGAGGTGACGCAAATGCCAAGTGACGGGCTTGCGGGCGTGCACCGTGAGAATTATGGCCTGGTTCCTTCCATGGCACTGCTTAGTGACTCTTTGTTGCTGATATCTATGTTTCTATCATGTGATTAAGTAAATGTTCTGTAAATCATGCTAGATATCCTGTTAGGGCTTCACGCTGATACTATTGAGACTTGAGTGGTCGTTTCTTTCTGTCATCTCATTAGATTCATTGATATTCTGTACTCAGTCTTATTCATGCATATCATATCATGTCTCTGTCTCTGTTGTTATTATTTGGCACATAATAACATTGTTTCGGGAAAAGTTTCATGGCATTGTAATCCCGTGTGTGAGACTGGAGAGTGATGACTGAGTGAGGTCGAGAGCCTGATTATGAGTGACACTTATGGGATTGGGTTGCATGCCGCAACGGTTATGTTGATGATTATGATAGCGCTTGGGTTGTAGGAGCCCCTCCGGAGTCTGTAATATACCCCTAGTGAGCGCAGATGATATTATTGAGGGATAGATTTCCCTGGACATGGATTTGTCCAAAGTATTGATATCTGGAGATGGATTTCGCCACAGGGTTGGATTAACCTTTTCCTCGGTACCGAGTGACTTTATAGTTAGCGATGAGTATGTTCCGGGATGGATTTTCCCTGGGACGGATGGCTATATGCAGTACCGAGTGGTTGAGCACTTTGAGAGTGGGAGCACATGGTGTATTTCATACATTTTATGCATTGGCATGTAGAGTTAGCTGAGCTTTATATCTCACATCGTTCAGATCTATATTTATTTTACTGCTTGAGCTGTATATTTGAATTAATAGCATGCCTACTTCCCTGTACAGTTTATTTTTATTACCTGTTGAGGTTACGTTCTTCACTACCTATCAGTCTTACTTACTGAGTTGGTGTACTCACGTTACCCCCTGCACCTTGTGTGCAAATCCAGGTATCTCTGGTCATGGTAGCGGTTGTTGACTATTCCAGTTGCGGACTTTCATCAAAGATAGTGAGGTAGCTGCCTAGCGATTGCAGTCCCGCTTTTTCTCCTTCTTTATCTTTTTTTAGTGTATTTTGGCTACTCTCAGACTATGTTAGTCTTGCTATATTTCAAAATAGTTGTACTAGTTGCTCATGACTTAGTGACACCCCGATGTCGGGCTTTTTTTTCCGCACTTCTGTTTTGATTTGAATTCCTTATTTAAGGTTTTATATTATATATCTTGGGATTTGTCTTTTAATGAAAAATATCATTTTGTTTTGGAAATGTGTCGGCTTGCCTAGTACAACGATAGTGCCATCACAATAGGGTTAGTTTGGGTCGTGACAAGAATTCACAAGAATCCACAAGGTCTAGCATTATCACAGTCTCACTACATTAAAAAAGTACTTGACAAGTTCAAGTATTTGGATTTCAAGATTGCCAAGACTACAATTGACGTGAGTTATGCACTTCAAAAGAATGAAGGTGAAAATAACTCACAACTGGACTATACAAGAGTATTGGGAAGTTTGATATATATCATAAATTATACGCGATCAGATATAGCATGTGCTATTAGAAAACTGAGTCGGTTTACAAGTAATCCCAATCAAATACATTAGATGGCAATGAAACGAGTTTTTGGGGTATCTGAAATATACCCAAGACTATACTCTGCATTATAACAAATATCCCTCCATGATTAAGGGATATAGTGATGAGAATTGGATTATCGGATCATCTAAAGTTAAATACATGTGCGAATATGTTTTCACAATTGGGGGTCGAGCATTGTCTTGGAAATCAGCTAAACAAACGTGCATTGCCCGTTCTACGATGGAGTCTGAATTCATAGCTTTAGACAAGACTAGTGAAGAAGTTGAATGGCTCTGGAATTTCTTGGAAGATATTTTATTTTGGACCAAACCTTTGTCACCTATATTATACATTGTAATAGTCAAGCGGCAATAGGAAGGGTGGGGAGTGTTATGTTATGTATAGCGGAAAATCTCGTCACATACGACAGAGACACAATACGGTTAGACAACTACTCTCTAGTGGTGTTATCACGATTGACTACATAAAGTCTAGATAACGTGTCGGATCCACTTACAAAAGGTCTATTTATAGAGGCAGTTGAAGATCATTGAAGGGAATGGGATTAAGGCCTAAGATAAGTCATCATGGCGGTAACTCTATTTAGCAGACTGGAGATCTCAAGAGCTAGGTTCAAGGAGATCAAACAAATTTATGAATGACGGTTCAACATTGTCAAATAACTCAACCCATTCTCGTGATGGAGACAATGTTCAGAAATAAGGGTAAAGCATTAAGGTTTTTTGATGAGTCAATAAAGCTTAAAGCTTTTTAATGATATGCTAATTCTGGCAAGAAATGACCAGATAGTGTGTCTACAGGACTACATGTTTAGAAATCACCTATGTGGGTGTGAAGTGTAAGTCGTTTCAAGGGGAATGAAAGTAAAGGGCCATTCCCTAAGCACTCATTAAATCAGGCGGTGTTCATGGCTACGAACACAACCGTGAGAACCATAGATGCTTGCGGATTGATTGTGTGACTTATGTTATCTAGGTATACAACAAAGCTCGATGGTTCGAAGATATCAAATCTACCGATTGACCGAGTATATCTGATATAAGTTCACTACGAAAAGTTCAAAGGAAAATCTACTTATCCGGATGCAATTAATCCTTACTTGTGAATCACGCACTCGTCTGTGCATTCCTTTGTCTTATATCCATTCATGTGGGGGATTGTCAGGATTGAAGGTTGATGAATGGAAAATGGAGGAAAGAAATGTGAAGGGAAAATGAGCTCCCTTATGCTTTGGAAAGAGCGATTATCCCTCATTGCTGGTGGAAAGAAAATGAAATGTGCTTATATTGATAAAGCACTTCCTTTGGTGTTAAATGGATTGGAAAGAAGGTAAGTCTCGCGCCGTCGTCGTCGCTCGCTTCGGCTTCGGCTTCGGCTTCGGCTTCAGATTTGAATTTGGTTAAAGATTGATTGATTAATCTTTTTTGACAAATTTTCTTTCAATTAATTAATTAATTATTGAAAAGTCAACCCGGAATAATCCAGGACTTGTGTGCGACACGACCCAGTTTGTTTTTTTTCCCGGATTATTTTAAATTCTTTCCCCGAAATATTTTGAACGTTCCCACCTGTTCCAACATCCATGGCTAGTTTTGAAAGATTGCAAACTTTTCAGAAACAGTGCCAGAAAATAAATATGCCTTGATCCCAAATATTTTCCTTACGAAATTTTCTGAATTTCTTCTCCTTCTTCTGCACAAATAAATTCAAGTGTGATTTACGGCCATTAAGTGGTTCGCTGTTCACCGGCGTTTTTGGTACCGATATTCTGGTGAGTTAAATCGTTCTATCCTAGAAGGATAATATTTCAACACTTCGGGTACTTGAGCGAAATAATTTCCTTAAGGATACATTGTGCATTCAGTGGGCTCGATTTTATTCCTAAATATATTTTCAGATTTTGTTTCTGAGTATTTACATCTCTGCTTTACTACTGCTTTTTCCTGTTCATGTTTCTATTATAGGAAATTTATTGTTTCATAATATATTATAGTAGTACAGATTGAATAACAGATATATCTATAATCATTCTAAAAATTAGATATCTTCCAAGGCCTAATATACTAGTATAATACTAATGTTTTGTATGGTTATATTGTATAATCAATATAGCAAAGCCAGTAGTGTCTCGATCATGTAGTAATGATTTCTTCATAAGCTTTATTAGTGTTAGTTTCTCAGTTTGCTAAATTTCGACAATAGGAAGGGAGTTCGGATGAACCCCTTCCGCCCTTCTAAATTTATCCCTGCTTCCTGGATAGGTTGAGTATGAGAAGCCAAATTTGGCTTTGGTACTTTGGCAAAATACCGCTTTACTGAATTTTGAGACTGAATTATAAAATAGGAATGTAGTTAGCCCAAAAGATAAATTAAGAAGAGGCATTTGCATCTATACCCACTTTTTGTGCCACATTTTAATTTGTGCCCGCTTTGCAAAAAAATTGCAAGCGTACCCACTTTTTCGCATAACTTCAGCACACGGGGCTGAAGTAGCAAAGACAATCACATAAAACTTTAGAATTTTAGTAGTCGGGCCTGAAGTTCAGCCAAATTGCACTTAACAAGAATGGAACTCGCAACCTTCTACAAAATCTAAACCCCTTGACCATTGGGCTATACTTTTGGCTTGTGTCAAGGATGTTCAAGATAATTTATATATATACACAAATAAAAGAAATTACCCTTATATAAACCGTACAATTTTCCGACGATGAGAGTTCGGATGAACACCCTTACACCCTTCCGCCCCTAAATCCGCCCGGGGGTGTTACTTAGTTTGGCTAGATACATTACATCTTCGAATAGTTGGGTAAGATTTGCTTCTGTTTCTATCGGCTTCGTTAGATTTGTTCTCAATGATTGGTACAGACAAACATCAATTAATTAAAAATTCTTGGTGGAACTGATAATTTGAGTTAAAAATTGTCGTGTGGGTAACCTCTTCTGAGATTGTGGAATGTGGTGAGTCAAAAGCAGACCTGATTTTAATTTATGAGTTCAAGACTCAAGATCCAACCACTGAATTCATTACCATGTTTAAGTTTTGGGTTTGTAGTTCAGTATTTTTAACAATTTTACTAAGTTTTACATAAATATATACAAATTTAAACTAAAAGTTACGTGTTCTAATAAACTTATATATAATGCTCGATCCGCCCATGTGGATATTAATAGAGCTTACTTTAAGATGTGATGGTTGGATAAGGTGGGTGTCATTATTTAGATAGAGCCAATTTAGCTTCTGGCAAAGAGACTCCTAATATGTGTCTCAGGTCATCCCAATCATTAAAGCATCAAAATTTAAATTCCCCTTTAATTACTTTTCTTACTTAGAATTGAAATAGGACAAAAACGTAACAATTATGTAAGTTGCAGACTTCAATTCTCATGTTTTGGAAGAAAGTGAAATGAAGTTATCTGCAAACCACATGCCTTTAGCTTAGTACCCCTATAGACCTAACAAGCTTATACACAACCTTTCCAATTGCTAATTTGCTACTGACAAAATCATATCTTCTCCACTAGCCAATATTTCAACTCATGGATTACTATTACTGGTTCTTTTTCCTGTTTCCCTTACTTGTTAGTAATTTCGTTGTGTCCGAGGACAACAAAGTTCCAACAGGACCTGTTATTAACGTGACTAAGCATATTTCTTTCCAAGATTTTAATTCCAAAAATCCAAGATTGAAGCAAGATCTTACACTTCTTGGCAGCGCTATCGTCTCAGATGAAAAATCAACGGTTCAAATTCCTGACCCAGAACAGGAAGGTGATCTTAAGCATTTAGCAGGACGAGCTATATACTCTTCACCTATTCGTTTCTTCGATCCTCTTTCTCAAACACCAGCTTCGTTCGAAACAACCTTCTCATTTCAATTTCAAGTACTGAACTCCAATTCGAGCAATAGGACATCAGATCTTGGAAATTCTGTTGGTGGTAGTGGCTTTACTTTTATTATTGTCCCTGATGAATTAACAGTTGGCCGCTCTGGTCCGTGGCTTGGGATGCTCAACGATCTCTGCGACGACGATTATAAGTCAGTAGCTATTGAGTTTGATACACGCCTGAATCCTGAATTTGGTGATCCAAATGACAATCACTTGGGCATCAATTTAGGAAGCATAGTTTCAACAACAGCCATAAATGCTTCCGACGTTGGTGTTCAATTGAATGACGGGTCAGTCCACCGAGTTTGGATTTCTTACGATGGGCAGAGGCGATTTATTGACATCCGTCTTGCACCTGATGGCAAAGAATATCCTTCTAAATCAGTATACTCTGGTTTTCTTGATCTTTCGCCTTACTTAAATGAGTACATGTTTGTAGGATTTTCAGCTGCAACCGGTAACCATACTCAAATTCACAATGTTCTGTCCTGGGATTTCACTTCAGTTAGTCAAGCTTCCCTTAGAATTCCTTCAACAGAGACATGTCAGAATAAAATCATGCTTCAAAATAAAACACAAGCTGAAAGTGCACATCGCAAAACCCCTAATAGTTTCTTTATTTTCCTTGCTGTTGTCATTCTTCTAGTAATTGTTCTTATTAATCTCTATTTTAGTAGCTATAAGCGAGATGACAATTCCAGTGAAACAATCATTCTGCCCGTGAAAAAGCAAAGACCAAGGCCACCAAATAAAGCACGTCGCTTTACAATAGCCGAAATCTCAGTCGCAACTAGGAATTTCAGCGAGTTACAAATATTGGGCAGTGACGAGAAGAGCGTTACGTATAAGGCCACGATGCTGAACGGGTGCAACGTTGTTGTAAAACGTTTTTTAACTCAGTTTTTCAACACTCATGGATTTGACAAACGAAGATTTCACAAGGAAATTAAGGCCATCAGCAGTATTCGCCACCCCAATTTGGTCCCCGTTAGAGGATGGTGCTATGACAACCAAGAAACTATAGTTGTGTACGACTACATCCCAAATGGAAGCCTCGACAAATGGTTGTTTGGTGTCGGTGTCTTACCTTGGACGAGGCGTTTTAAGGTTGTTAAAGATTTAGCAGACTCTCTTGTCTACCTTCACTCAAAGCAACTTGCTCACAAGAACGTGAAAAGTAGCAGTGTGTTTCTTGACGTGAGCTTCAGAGCAGTTGTGGGTGATTTTGGATTTGTGCTCACTTCGGCTGGGTCAACTCGGTTTGAGTCCATGGTGAGTCAAACAGCAGACGTGTTCGAGTTTGGAGTTGTTGTGCTAGAAACGGTTGCGGGTCGGAGCAGGAAGTCCAACCCGGGAGAACGTGACTTGTTGGATCTCGCATGGGCCATGCATGAGGTACAACAGAAGGAAACGTTGGTGGACCGAAGAATGGGCGCAGTTGTGAACCTGGAGCAGGCAATTCGGGTATTGGATATCGGGTTGCTATGTACGTTGAACGAGAACAAAGGAAGGCCAACAATGGAAGAAGTGGTGGAGTTCCTGAATATGGAGAAACCAATTCCTGAGTTGCCACCGGGTCGACCCGTTTGTTTGTTCCCGTACAACAGCACCACAGGCTTGTGCAGTGGGTATGCTTGTACTGCATTCAAATGAAGCCACGTGTTTCCTTGATCAACAGATAGTAGCCAAGGATATTATTCATTCTATCAGTGTGGCTCGAAATAATGTCAGGGATAAGCACATGTATGATATGTGCCGTTATTTTCATGATGTAGACATCTATTGTCTGGTCTATGGTCAGAGTAAATATCACAAGAACTCCCAGGGAGACTTGAAATCATTATAGATATGTGTCTTACATTTTTAATTCATGCAAAACATGTTCTATATTTGTATGTAATCATTGTTCCACTATAATTTTGTATAAAGAAACGTATGACAAACTATATGACCTTCTAGTACTGCTAGCGCTTGCTAATATTTTAGTTTAAGTCTTTGATATCGTTGTAGGTACTCATAGAATGCCACGCATTGTTTGTAGAAATACAAAACTAAGCTGAAAGAGTTTCAATACAGTACTTGATATACAAATATAGAAATACAAAACTAAGCTGAAAGAGTTTCAATATAGTACTTGATATACAAATATATATGGTGGAAAGGCCGTTTAACCAAAAAATAGATTTTTGACCAAAACTAAAATTTAGAAGAATTTCGTTACTGATAATCGAAAAAGATATGTAATGAAAGAGATTTGAAAATGATATTATCAGAAAGCAAGTAAAATAAAGTATATTTCAATAGTCACTTGTCCCTCAACTGATTACATATCTCTCCTTTTATAGGTCCATTTGGGAATGCACGTTATGCCTAAGTCATAATGAGGCTATTATGAGTAATTAATGACATTACATGCTACGTTACATAATCATTACATTGAAGGTATATATTCTTTAACGGCTTCAGCATTTAATACCCTTTACATGCCGTATTTGCACCCTTTTTCTTTAGCCAGGTTCATTCTTCTCATTGCTCGTATGTAAATAAGCCTAAACAGGAACGGGCTCTGATCCTCTCGTCTCGTGCCTCTTCTTTTTTTCTTACCCGTGCATGTTTTGTAATTCTTGAACCGTAGCTTAGTATAACTCATTGACCATTTCACCTGTCATGACACGTCACCATATATACGAATACAATTTTTCCCAATACAGATAGTCCCCCCACTTTCCATTTATTCATCAGTTTGAATATTTGGGAAGTGCAATTCATTAAAGGAGAATTTTTGTCACCATTAATGCTTTGACAGAATTGACGCTTCAACTGTCACTTCTTTTTAATGCACTAGACACATGTTATTCTCTCATTGGTTGCACAATTTTACAGCACTTTCTTATGCTTTCTTTTCGGTTTCACTTTTCACGAAGTATCAGTTATCATCATTATGGTTCTTCCATCATCGTACTTTTTCTTTTTGCCGGTTACCCATTAGTATAAATATAATTTCTCTTCTTATCTTGTTTTACATAAAGTGTATCAAACACTCTAATCCTTCGAGACCTCCTTATTATTTTCTGCTTCACTTCGCCCTTCTCTGCCATGGCTTTACCAAATCCTAACCCAAAGAGAACCTCCATTTTGGATAGCTTCCCCAATGCTCCGATTAGGCATAGAAGAAGGCTTAGAGTCCGTAGCCTTGGATCTGCTCGTGGTGGTAGTACGTCAACTCCTTCTTCTAGCTCTGGTCCCTCTTCTGGGACTAGAGGTTCACATTCTCAGAGGAGTTCTTCTCAGAACAAAGAATCTTCTGAGCCACTTCGTGAGCCTCTGGTTGAGGAAATAATCCCCTCTAAAATTTCCTTTCATCATGATAGAAAGTCTCTTAGGACCCAAGTTGCTTCTTTAGACCGTGCTGATCCTTTCCCTACTCAAATCACAGATATTTTAGCTCTCATAGTTCGTAAAGACTGTCATTGGAGTGATGATTTCCCAATTATTGTTCCTATCTCAAATCAAAGGATCACATATTACTTAATAGGATTCTCTTTTGTTTACACATATCCTTTACTCTAGGGTTTAAACCGGCCATTAACCCGGTCATTCTAGACTTTTGTCGTTTCTTCGATGTGTGTTTGGGTCAAATTGGTCCGATTGTGTGGAGGGTTGTTGCCTGCTTGAGACACCATGCTAACATGGCGGATGTTAAATTCACTTTTCCTTACCTAATTCACCTTTACTCCCCTAGGCTTTTTCGAAACGGTGTGTTTGGCTTAGCAGCCAGGAGTAAGAGGGTTTTAGTAAGTCCCGGGGATGATAAAGACCGTGACTAGTATGCCCGATTTGTTGCTGCTCCCATTGTTGGTTTAGTGGGTGAAAAGAACATTCGCTTCCCTGAGAGTGGAATTTTGCACGTAAGTTTTAAATTCTTCTCGTGTCTTTTTATTTCTAGGCTTGATTATTTTTCTTAATCTTGCTTCTTTTTCTTTTCAGCAACCATGGGCGTTATGGAGTCTGTGCCCAACTTCCGTGGTTGGGTAGAAAAGTTACTGAAGACTGCACCAATGGAGGGTAGAACATGGAAAACTCTTTCCAACTATTATGGTTGGAAAGTAAAAACTCATGGTAAGGATTTCTATTTTTACCTTATCTATATTTAAATATTTTTGTTGTTCTAACTTTCACCCTTCTTTTTATCAAGTTTTGCCATTCGAGGAGTTACTCCAGAGGCCATCTTGGCGTCCCCTGACTCCTTAAGTGCTCGCACCTCTTCAGACCAAGATATATTTTTGGGATCTGCAAAGAGAAAATTTGCTGAAGAAGATAATTCAGAGGAGGAAGACAAGGGTTCTTTGGTGTCAAGACCACGAACCAGGAGGCGTGTCGTTTCTGAAGATGAGGTTGATGTCTCTCACCTATCTCTTTTCGAACTTGTTATTACTCCGGTGATTATCCCTGATGATGAGGTTTCTCCTCCTCTTGACACTCATGAATCAATAATCAACTCTTTATTAGTGGTTTCAGTAGTGGGACTTAAGGACCTATTCTAAATGAACCTCCTTTGTCCTCTTTTACCTCTTCCGTACCTGTGGTTGCTTCTTTACCTTCATCAACTACTACTTTCGTCCCTTCCTCCGTTATCTTTACTCCTTCTACCACTCCTCCTTCAATAATTCCTCCCCCCATTGTCCATCGTACGGAGGTGGGCTCTTCAAGTAGTGGTTCCGCTATGAAGAGCGTGACCATTGAGGTTCCTGCCAACAACAGTCTTTTAAGAAAGTCTGGGCAAGCTGATACTTGGCTCGAGCCTTTGATTGGCCCCATTGAGAAGGCTAAACTTGAAAGCCATAGTAATCTGACCCTCATGAACGATATAGTACATGGCACTCTGAAGGTATTTTCTTGTCTTTTATTTTATTAAGACTTTTGATTTCGAAGTCTTGACCTTACCTCTCTTTTGTTTGTGTATCCCAACCTCATTGGTACTGAACTAATGAACCAAGTCTCCCTTTTGGAGAAGTTGACTCATGACTTGGAGAAGACTGCTTATGATGCAGAAGAGGCTGCCCATGGTTCTCAATTGGAGGCAAACAACTGGAAGGGCCAGTTTGAAAGTGTACAAATCGACATGGAGAATTTGGAGGAGAGGAAAAATACCTTAGAAAGGCAAGTTCAAACATTAACCTCCGAGCTAGCGATGATTAAGGCTACCTCAAGCCAAACTGAGAAGGAAAAAGAGCGCCTTGAATCTTCATTTTCGGAACAGCTATCCAAGGCCAACGAGGAAAATATGGCTCTAATGACTTTGCTGGCTCAGAAGGAAATGCATGCTGAGGAGCTAGCACAAAACCTTTCATGGGCACAAGAAGAACTACGAGTTTTTGTAGACAAGGTTCATGCCCTAGAGAGTTCTCATACCACCCTTCAATCATCTTATAGTTCTGTCCTAGCTAAAAACGAAGAACTTAAGAATGAAGTTGCTGCTTGGGAGAGAGATTATGAACTTCTTGAAGAGTCAACCAATGTTAAGATAAGTTGGACCTTTTTAAAGTCTCGTCGTGACACCTTGGTAGAAATAGGCCAAGAAAATTTCAACCTGGAATTGGAATTAGCCAAGGTGAATGAGGACATTGAACGAGCACAACAACCACAACATTTTTCATCTCCTGAGGCTAAAGTTCCTATGACTAAAACTCCTTTGGTTGAGACTCCCGCAGTTGAAGTCCCCGTTAGTGTTGAAATTTCCACGAGTGTCATTCCTTCCTCAAGTTCATCTGTGCCTCTTGCTACTAGTCAAGCTGAAACTTTGCTTGTTGATGTTCCTACTGCTATGACTGAAGATCAACCTTTAACTGTTGATGATGTTTTTCTAGTTGAGCTCGTTGATGATCTTTCTTCAGTTCCTTCTTCTTGATGAAAAAGTTTTTACAATTGTTTTAAATTTCCTTTTTGCAGGTACCAATCTGGAAAACTATGTTTAAGGTTTTTGGTTTCTTGTGATAGTTTTTTTCTAATCAAACCCCTGGTTATCAGTTAAGGTTTGATTTTAGAAGTACAAGTCCCCAAGTCTTGTTAAGGGGCATTTTTGTATGAGCAGTTCGATGACTAAGTTTATACTTAGTCTTTAGTTTTAAAATATTAAGAAGTTATCATTAAACTTCCATTTGTTCTATTCGTGCCTTTTATTTTCAAGGACTTAAAGAATAGTCTGCATTTTTATTCTTTGAAAATGCTTTTATTAACCTCACGACTAAATAACATGAGTTTTATAAAAGAGGGCCCTTTTATATTTTGACACTTGATGAAGAAGACGTCTCGACTTCATAATGGTGCTTATAATACGATAAAGAAATAGGAACACACATGTTTTTTTGCAATAAATTGAACAAGTTTTGAGTAATCCTTTACATGTATTTGAATTACATCTATAATTTTCTCGTAACTATTTTTCTTATAACAGATTTATACAAAAGAAGAACAATAGATACAAGGTTTTTCCTTATAACCCGTTTCGGTACATAGTCTTTACCCTAACAATTTTGAGATACCTTGGGTCCCCTTAACTTCAAAACATTAGGAAGGTTTTGAGAGGTGAATCCATTGTTCTGATGGGAAAGAACACTATGATTAATGCCATGACTCCTTAACTTCCACTCCGTACTTGACTCTTCTTAGGCTTGACTTTTACTCAATCTTCTTGCCTTTTATATACACGTGAAGGTATATTCTATGTAGTCCCCCAAGTGTTTGAGTGTTGAAGTATGAAGCCTTGAGCACTTGATAGTCTCTTTCACCTGGTCCTTTTCCTGAAAAGGAAATACATACGGGACTCGGGGGTGCGATTATAGATGAAGACTGCTTAATCCGTTTATATGTCTATCATATTAATTGTAACCCTGGGCTAGGAATTTTAGTTTATTCCATTTTTCCGTATAGGTCGTGACTCATCATTTAGTACGGTTGAGCGTTTTGCTATCATCAAAAATCATTAGTAAGATTTTAACAATTCAAAAAAGAAAATAAAGTTTAACATGGTGATACCTGACCATAGGTTTTCCCTTAGAAGTAGTATCTCTTCAAATGAACAGCATTCCAATGTTAAGGAAGCACCTTCCCGTCCATTGTTTCCAATTCATACGCTCATTTTCCTGTAACATCACGAACACTGTAGGGTCCTTCCCATGTTGGGCTTAGTTTACCTGCGTTGGCTGTCTTTGTCAGTTGAAAAACTTTTTTAAGCACGAAGTCCCTAATTTTGAAGTATCTCGGGTGAGCTTTCCTGTTGTAATATCGTTTGATCACTTGTTTTTGTGTTGTCATTCTTATTAATGCAGCTTCTCTCCTGCCTTCCAATAAGTCCAAATTGATCCGTATCTTTTCATCATTAGACTCTTGTGCTGCTTGTGAGAAGCTTGTACTTGGTTCTCCTATTTCAACCAAGATTAGTGCTTCAGCTCCATAAACCAAAGAGAAGGGTATTTCACCTGTGCTCGTTTTTGTTGTTGTGCGATATGCCCATAAAACTCCGAGTAACACTTCAGGCCAATTACCCTTTGACTCCTCTAATCGTTTCTTTAAATTGTTGATTATAACTTTGTTCGTTGATTCTGCTTGCCCATTACCCATTGGATGATAGGGTGTAGATGTAATCTTTTTGATTTGCCAACTCTCAAGAAACTCTGTGACTTGAGCCCCAATAGATTGAGGGCCATTGTCGCATACGATTTTCTTTGGTACACCAAATCGGCAGATGATATTTCGCCAAATAAAATCTTTAACCTCCTTTTCTCTCACCTATTTAAATGTTCCTGCCTCCACCCATTTAGTAAAATAATCAGCAAGTACGAGAAGAAATTTTACCTGTCCTTTTGCTTGAGGTAATGGTCCTACTATATCCATTCCCCATTTCATAAACGGCCACGGCGCAATGATTGGATGTAATAATTCTGCTGGCCTGTGCATATTCTTACCATACTTCTGGCATTTGTCGCATTTAGCCACGAAACTTGCCGCTTCTTCTTCCATTTTAGGCCAATAGTACCCTGCTCTAGTCAAGGTTCTCACCAGTGATCTTCCTCCTGCTTGATTCTCACAATGTCCCTCATGTATTTCCCTCATCACATACTCTGTTTGAGAAGGTTCGAGGCATCTTGCTAAGGGACCACCAAACATTTTACGGTAAAGGTTCCCTTGTTTTAAATAGTAATGAGCAGCCTTTTTGCGAAGTGCGTGTGCTTGTCTCTTATCATTAGGAACGGTACCATACTGTAAAAAAGCAACAATTTCGTTCCTCCAATCCCAAGTTAAATTATTAAAATTTACCTCATCTTTATCAGGTTCGAAAACTGAATGAAATAAGTGTATAACTGAGGCGTTTGCATCATTTGCCACATCAGGTGCGGATGCGAGATTGACTAAGGTATCTGCTTCACCATTTTCATCCCTCGATATTTGTATGACCTTCCAGGTTTGGAATTGCCTTATCAATTCTCGTACCTTTTCCAAGTACGGTTGCATCCTTGCTTCTCTAGCCGTGTAAGTCCCCAGCATTTGATTAACCACGAGTTGCGAATCACTTTCGATCACTACTTGATTTATACTAAGTTCTCGTGCCAACTCTAGACCTGCAATCACAGCTTCATACTCCGCTTCATTGTTAGTCATGGAATGACACTTAATAACTTTCCTAATAGCTTCACCCGTATATGGTACTAACATAATTCCTAATCCTGGACCTTTTACATTAGATGATCCACCAGCGAATAAGGTCCATGTTCCTGGATTAGCCCTATTAAGTATATGTACTTCTTTTTCTGCTTCTAACTCCATTCCTTGGGTAAAATCAGCCACGAAATCAGCTAATATCTAGGACTTTATTGATGTTCTAGGTAGGGACGTGATTTCATATTCACTCAGTTCTATGGCCCATTTGCTAACCTTCCTGACAATTCATGCTTATACAATATACTACGTAAAGGGTATGCAGTTACCACAACAATGGGATGACACTGAAAATATGGTCTTAACATTCTAGATGACATGATTAAAGCAAGTGTTAGTTTTTCCAGTTGTGGATACCGTGTCTCTGCATCTAATAAAGATTTAATAACACAGTAGATAGGATATTGTTTACCCTGTTCTTCACGAACCAAAACCATGCTTACCGCAACTTCTGAAACAGCAAGGTAGATGAAAAGTCTCTCCCCATACTTTGGTTTTGCTAGCAAAGGTGGATTTGATAAGTAAGTCTTCAAATCTCTAAGTGCCTGTTGACACTCCTCATCCCACTCAAAATGATCCTGCTTTTTAAGGGTCGTAAAAAATTTAAAATATTTTTTCGATGATTTAGAAATGAATCTTCCCAAAGCTGCGATTCTTCCTGTCAGTCTTTGTACTTCTTTCTTGTTTGAAAGTATATCAGGGATTTCTTCAATGGCCTTAATCTGTGCAGGATTTACTTCAATACCACGATTAGAACAAGAAAACCTAGAAACTTACCTGATGCCACACCAAATGCACATTTTTCTGGATTCAACTTCATATTATACTTTCGTAAAGTTTTGAACGTGTCAGACAGGTGGGATATATGATCTTCTGAATGTTGAGTATTAACTAGCATATCATCTATATATACCTCCATGGTTTTACCTAAATGTTCTTGAAACATTTTGGCAGCTAACCTCTGATACGTTACACCTGCATTCTTAAGACCAAAGGGCATTACCTTATAACAGTAAGTCCCTCTGTCTGTTATGAAAGAAGTTTTTTCCTCATCTCCTGGATCCATCTTTATTTGATTATATCCTGAATATGCATCTAAAAAACTTAATAGCCCATGCCCTGCAGTAGCATCAATTAATTGATCTATGTGTGGTAAAGGGAAAGAATCTTTTGGACAAACTTTATTGAGGTCTGTGTAATCTACACAGACTTGCCACTTACCGTTCTTCTTAGGAACCACAACAGTGTTATCTAACCAGTCAGGATATTTTACCTCATGAATTGAACCAATTTTCAGCAATTTTTGAACTTCTTCTTGAATCACCTTATTCTTGAAAGTTCCTTGCTTTCTTTTCTTTTACTTGATTGGAGTGTATGATGGATCTTCGTTTAGTTTATGAGTCATGACCTCCGGTGGTATCCCTGTCATGTTAGAATGGGACCAAGCAAAACAATTTGTGTTAGCTTTTAAAAATTTAATTAACTTACGCTTTACCTCCGGGCTGAGATTGGCTCCTATATACACTTTCCTCTCGGGCCAGTGTATAAATAAAACCACAACCTCTAATTCTTCTATGGTTGTTTTGATGTTGTCGTTCTCCTCTTGTTCTTGAATGGTATCAGGTCTTGAATCCACATCTATTTGCTCTTGTTCAGTTAAGGTTGATACCGTGTCTCCCCCACTTGAATTCTGTAATTGTTATTTGTTTTCACCCTTATCAGTTGAATCTGCAACAGAATTGATGCTTCTAGAAGTTTGTTGATCACCTCTGATTTGACATATCCCCCAAGATGATGGAAATTTAATAACTTGATGTAATATTGGTGGAACAGCATCCATGTCATGGATCCATGGTCTCCCAAGAATCATGTTATAAGACATTTCCATATCTACGACTTGAAATTTGGTATCTTTCACAACGCCTTCTGCGAATGTAGTAAGGATTGCTTCTCCTTTTGTTACAACACTAGAGTTGTCAAATCCCGACAAAGTATGCGCTTTTGAGATTAATTTATCCTCAGCTTGCATCTCGCGCAATACTCGTATCAAAATAATATTCACAAAACTGCATGGATCAATCAAAACTCATTTCACATTAGTGTCATATACAAGTAAAGATATTACCAGTACGTCGTTATGTGGAGTTAAGAGACCCCTAGTATCTGCATCGTTGAATGTAATATTCTCTTCTTCTAGTACATGTCGCAACTGCTTCCCATGAGTGATCGATATATTGGAAGTTTTATTAGTTGCGGTATATAAAACGCCATTGATATCCTCACCCCTACTTATAACATTGACGGTTCTTTTGGGCGAGGGCGGTTTCAGAGGCTCCTGTATATTCTTCATATATGGTTGTTTACCTTTTTAACTAAATAGCTCATTGAGATACCCTTGCTTTAACAAATGATTAACCTCGCCTTGCAAAAATATGCAATATGCGATTTTATGCCCGTGGTCGTTGTGAAATTCGCACCAATGATCAGGGTTTCGTCTGTTTGGATTTGATCTCATCTCCTTGGGCCATCGTACCTTATCTCCCATGCTTCTTAAAATAGCTACGAGCTCAGAGGTGCTTACGTTAAAATTGTAACCACCAAACTTTGCTTTTAAAATTCCCTCCCACGTGAGTTCCGATCATTTTCGAACCTTGATGAGGAGCCTGATTTCCTACTTCTAGATTTGTAATCGTACCTTTGATTATCTTGCCTTGACCATGAGTCCTTTCCCGTAGGTCCCATGTAAGTCTCGTACCTATTTTTACCAGAGCTTTTTTCATTTTCTACACGTCTTGAACTTACTATTTCTTCTGTTTTATGTCATAAAATGATATCCTCTTCAATCCTCATATTTGTACTGTATCTATTGTAGACATCATTCTATGTTGTTGCTGGGAATTCAAGAAAGCTTTTTTTGAGTCGCCTCGTGGCTTTTGAACTCTTATCATTCAAATTACTAGCGAAGGCTATGGCTGCCCAGTTGTCAGGTACTCGTGGCAGCATCATTCTTTCCCATTGAAATCTATCTACAAACTCTCTAAGCAGCTTAGAATCTCCTTGCTTGATTTTGAAGATGTCTTCCATCCTCTTTTCAACTTTTTGAGCTCCCGAGTGTGCTTTAATAAATAGATCTGCAAGCTCAGCAAACGAATTTATAGAGTTTTTAGGTAGAAGAGAATACCATGTTAAGGCCCCTTTAGTGAGTGTTTCACCGAATTTTTTGACCAAGACCGATTCAATCTCTTGCTTGGTCAAATCATTGCCCTTGACACCTGTTGTGAATGCAGTAACATGATCTCGTGGGTCTGATGTACCATCGTACTTTGGAATGTCAGGCATCTTAAACTTCTTTGGAATTGGGAGGGGGGCAGCACTTGGCTTCCATGGTTGTTGAGAATATTTATCTATATCTACTCCCTTGATCACATGTGGTACTCCGGGTATTTGTTCTATGCGTTCATTTTGCTCCTTAAGCTGTTTCTACAAGGTTAGTACAAGATTTTGTAAATCAGAATTAATTGGATTACCTGGGTCTCCCTCTTGTGTTTCACTAGGGGTTCCACCACTGCCTGAATTAACTAGTCCAGAACGAGGATTCTCCAAAGTATTGTTGTTTGGAGTAGGTGTGGTTGGAGCAGCAGGTAATTGGCTAATAAAATCCTGAAGAGCTTTATTGACTTGTGAGGCAATAAGTTTTTGCAAGGCCTCATCCATGGTTTCAACATTTTTGAATTGAGCCTGTCCATCTGTGTGAGATCCATCAGGAGTGGCTTTACGAGACTGCCATGGAGAGCCTCGTGGAGAATGAGTCAGTACGTTGTTGTTCTGAGGATCTAACTAAAGTTGCTGGGTTGTTTGAATTTCTGGGTTTCCTTGAATGTTGTCATTGTCGTTCGACATGATTGATGCAATAAGAAAATCAAGTTGAGATATAATTGATTATCAGATTCCCGATAATGGAACTAATTTATTTAACCAAAAAATAGATTTTTGACCAAAGCTAGAATTTAGAAGAATCGGGTTACTGATAATCGAAAAATGTATGTAAAGAAAGAGATTTGAAAATGATATTATCAGAAAGCAAGTAAAATAAAGTATATTCCAATAGTCACTTATCCCTCAACTGATTACATATCTCTCCTTTTATAGGTCCCTTTGGGAATGCAGGTTATACCTAAGTCATAATGAGGCTATTATGAGTAATTAATGACATTAAATGCTATGTTACATTGAAGGTATATATTCTTTAACGGCTTCAGCATTTAATACCCTTTACATGCCGTATTTGCACCATTTTCTTTAGCCAGGTTCATTCTTCTCATTGCTCGTATGTAAATAAGCCCAAATAGAAACGGGCGCTGATCCTCTCATCTTGTGCCTCTTCCTTTTTCCTTACCCGTGCCTATTTTGTAATTCTTGAACCGTAGCTTAGTATAACTCATTGACCATTCCACGTGACATGACACGTCACCATATATACGAATACAATTTTCCCCAATACAAAGGCAAATTCAGGATTTGAATATTATAGGTTCAAGCTCGGGATTCTATCACAGTCCACGCGATTAATTTAATGGGTTCAAATTCAAGTATTTCTACTTATTTATAGTAGAGTTTTTGACATATATACAAAGTCCGAACTAAAATTACCAAGTCCTATTAAACTTGTATATCCTTAGCTACATCCCTAGGTTGAAAGCTTATAGGAAGGGGTCCTTTGCGGGAAAAATACACTGTGTAGATACGTAAAAAAATAAATTATATGTCTATATATTATCTATTGACTCCTCTTATGTCACAACCCCAAACCCGGTCGTGATGGCGCCCAACACAATTGCTAGGCAAGCCTGACCAATTAACACTCACAACTCAACCACACAACCCATTTCCAGTTTATAGCATTAAATTATCAAATAATATAGTTCCCACCAGTGATAATAGACAGAAGTAATACGGAAATCATAACAACTGCCAATAAAACTCCCGAAGACCTGGGGTCATGAGTCTAGAGCCTCTAAGATAACAAAATAATAAATCCTCAGTAATGCTGATGTTCACAAATGCAGAAATAATAAAGGGATAGGGGAGGAGTCGGGTCCTGCGAACGTCAGGCAGCTACCTCGACAACTCCTGAGAAACTCTGAAGCAGCAAAAAAGCTCAACTATGCTCCCGAGACACCTGAATCTGCACACATGGTGCAGGGAGTAAAGTGAGTACTTCCAACTCCGTGGTAATAGACATATATAATGACTGAAAGTATGAAATCCCGAAAATACCACAATGTAAAGCTAACACTAAAAATTTAGCATGGTTAACAGTGAAATGGCAACAAGACAGAAACAACTAGATGAGATAAACATCATAACATGAATGCAATGCAATGCACATGACCACTGCGGCGTACAGCCCGATCCATTTGGGTACCCGCGCTCACTGTGGGGGTTCAGACTCTGGAAGGGATCCTACAGCCCAAGTGCAATATCATCGTAGCACTCGCTGCGGCGTGCAGCCCGATCCACACTCAGTCCAGGTATATGCATTTAAGCCACACATGCACAGTCAAGTTATTGTTTCCAGTTCCAATTATTAGGAATTATAGATTAAGTGTTTAAAACTTTAGAAATTTACTAATCATTTCGAGACATTGTTTAACTCAGGACTGATATCATGAAAACATGCTAAGCATAATGGAAACAGTGGTAATAATCCCTAAGGGATCTAAATAATCGGCACGCGGCCCAAATATACTCATAACAATCCAAGTAGGATATTTACTAATCAGTCTATAGTCCAAAGCACAGCTTGGACACCACTAGGGGTGGATTAAGCCACAAACCCCAATCATAAACGACCCCGCACTCGTCATGGAGTGCGTGTCTCGCCTCAATATATCGTCACAGTGTGATAAGCTGGGGTTTCAAACCCTCAGGTCATCATCTACATCTATTACTCACCTCAAGCCGGCCACACGACTAGTCCGCTATGTCTTTTCCTCTCGAATCCTGATCACGCCCAACTTTAGTCCTAAAAAGGATAAGCGGTCACTGCAAATATAATCCGGTCTAAAAGTCCGGAGTCGAATCCCACAGAGAACTAAGGCTTAGTTGTATTTGTTTAATATCACTAAGACGACAAGATTGAAAATAAATAAATAGGAGAATACTAACTATGCTTGAATTGTAAACAATTTGAATAAAGTTCTAAGGTAATGGTTTCCCCCGTTGTTGATTTCCTTGGTTGCATATTTATTATAGTTATGACTTAGTTGCCTCTATCAATCATGAACTCTCCAGCTACCATAAATCTCTCTCAAGCAATTATGATAATTTACTAGACGCACTCTCTCAAGCTACGCTAGCTAGATTCACATTACAGTTCACTTAGATTGCACCCGAGGTATCGTTATCTCTAATCCAACCTCTAAACCCTCGGTTATGACTCTCGTCTATACTTCGGGAGTGATGTTGTTCAAACAACTACCTAAATATGCACTCTCTCTTAAGCAGATACATAATAAATAGGGACGGTTAATTGAGGATCCTTTCAATTAACCACAATCAAAACGTAGTTGAACAAATAGAGATAAACAACCAATTCAAAACTATATTAATATAACAACCAAATCATCCCCAACGGGTTTCACCAAAACCCTAGAAAACGAATTAGCTATTCATAATAGTAAGTAAAACTACAATACTAAAAATCATAACCAACAATGAAAAATAGGAAGAGGAAGGAAAAACTTGTTGAAGAATTCCCCGCCTTGCTCTCAATGTGTTCTTGCCTCCTTAGGTCAAATATGTGTCAAAAATATGTCCAGCTCTCAAAAATACTGTTTTCCCATGTATATATACCAATTAGGGTCGGGCCCAAATAATTATACCTTCTCCTAGGCAAAAAAGGACAATATTTCATGCCTGGACTGCTGCGGCGTGGACCGTGGTGACGATCGCGGAAGGCACTGCGCGGACCGCGGTGTCGACCGTGGTGGACTTTCTACCGCAATTTTTACCCTGTTCCGTTTGGAATTTGAAAAAACATAAAACATGAAAGTTGTATTCCTTTGAGTTAGATTTCCAACCATATATTATGGAGCCCAAATGAAGGTCTAAGAAAAAAGTTATGTCTATTTTACTAGACAATGCGCAATATACCTCCTCGAGTCTTCGTTCGTACTTAATTATCAAATTTGACCCCCGAACACGATCCCAGCTTAATTCCTTGAGCTTTTACTCAGACTTTAAAGCTTCAAATCACTTAAATTCATTCCATAACATCTATATAACTTAGAATCACACCTACAAGGCATAAAATACACAATTAGTGCAAAGCACTAGCGATTAAAACACAACCTCAACTAAAGTGCAGTAAATTAGAGCGTAATAATAGACTAAAATACGTAATTATAGCTTATCATCAACACCCCACACTTAAATCATTGCTCGTCCTCGAGCAATCAAACTACACTTTTTTTTTATAGACACGACCTTTTTAAACAATTCTCCTAACTCATCACACCAAGAGTATTTAAAATAGACTAAGCACAAAAGTGTAACATCTTCACCTCAAGATTTGACTCACAAGTACTACGCATTATTCACAACTCACCTACTTACTCTAACATAGAGGTCACTAACATTAACTTTCCTTCATGAATCAAGTGCCCTCACAACACAAGAGAGTAGTTCCACGCAATAAAATTTAAGAACACTTAAGAACTCAAGATATAAAGAATTCACTCACTCTTAGAAATAACATTCATATGCCATAAAAGATGCACCATAAGCTTGCCCGTAGTGTACTACTCCACTAATCGAGCTCATTCAATCTAGGATCAATTTGGACTTTATTTGGTTGTAATGTAGGCTACGGGACGGGTAGGATACATTTTGATATAAGAGTGACTACACCTTCCTAAGAACTTTAATACATACATTTTAACATTTAAACCCTATACTTATGTCAAATCAAAATTCCACCTTTACATCAATGTAAATTACCCATTCTTCTTTAAGCACACTTATGTAAAGAGCCGCCATTTATCAAGGAATTTTTTTTTCACAACAATCCAACTATATTTATTTTTTTCAATTCAAGTGGCTCTTCCTTTTTTCAAAATAGTGCACCTTTCTCCTTATTCAATTAGGTCCACTCAAAAGCCAAATCAGCCACCCCACACTTTAACTTTTACAAAGTTCATAACAATTTAAGTGCTCATGAGAGGTTACAATGGTTCAAATATATGGTTAATTCAAACAAATAGGTAAGGCTTGTAATGTGGTTGCCAAAGAAACAAGATTATAGGCTCAAAGAGGTTAACTACGATACATAACAATTAGGTGGGTAAAATATACATATCTGGCTCAACAAGAAAATGCCTATATCACTTCCAAGACTGAACAACACTACTATTTTGCTTTGTAAACACACAGGGCAAGTTCTAAGCATCAAATGCAATGCACTAAATAACACAAAACCTTACACACACATGGCACATAACTCCCTCAGGATTGGATTCATAGACACTCTAGTCAAAGCAGTTAAGCAAAGTTAAGATAATACAATTTAAGGTACTTCTACAAGAGTCAAAAACTGAGCCTAAGCGTCACAACCAAAGTACTCACTATTCTCAAGGCATAGAAAAGTCAAGAGATATTTCTTAAATTCAAAGCAAAACACAATGGATCCTATTCCCAAAAAAAAAACTAACTACACCCAGTTCAAATAAAACCCTTGGAAAAGAACCGTGACCCAAAGAAAAACCAAGGGGGAGTTACTACACTACTTAAAACAAAACGAAATTTTTTTTGGTATTTTTTTTAGACTTAACCCAGAGGAGAAGCCCAGATGCTCCAGTAAGGAAGTGTGAGCGGCTGGTCGTGGAAGGCACGAGAAGAGGCAGAGGGCGGCCTAAGAAGTATTGGGGAGAGGTGATCAGGCAGGATATGGCGAGGCTTCAGATTTTAGAGGACATGGCACTTGATAGGAAGTTATGGAAGTCGCGTATTACGGTTGTAGGCTAGGAGGTAGTGGACTAGTTCGGTGGGTTTTTGTCTAAGATAGTAAGGAGCAATGTCGAGTTTTACTATTTTCTATGTTCAATGCAGGATCCACTTACAAACCATCGTTTTTGCTTTGAATTATTATTATTATTATTATTATTATTATTATTCTTTTCCTGCTTTCTATGTTCCCTTTACCGTATGATTTCCGCGGTGAATCTAATACTCTTTTCTTTTGTCTTTTTATTATCTTGAGCCGAGGGTCTTTCGGAAACAGCCTCTCTACCCCCTTGAGGTAGGGGTAAGGTCTGCGTACATATTACCCTCCCCAGACCCCACTTGTGAGATTTTACTGGGTTATTATTGTTGTTGTTGTTGTTGTTGTTTCTTTAGACTTACTTCCCTCAAGAAAACTGTTTAGAAGATCCGTCATCAAGAAAAGTCCAATCTTTAAAAAAAACATAGCTAAAGTAGCATGAAAAGTAACATAGACAATCTCCTCACCCCGCACTTAAAATTATGCATTATCCCCAATGCACATCCATACATACAAGAGGGTAAAAGAAACTCCCTGGTAGGCCAAAGGCCGAAGCACTAGCAGTTCATGGGGTACTTAGACTTCTCCCAGCTTGGTCCTTCGTACGGGTACATCACACTTAGTTCCAACCATTTCATTTGTTGGCGCATCCTTCCAATACCTTTGCTTTCCATGCTTCTAGAAAAAAAAATTGACACTACAAAAATAATATAATTAAAAAAATAAAAAAAAATAAATAAACGAAAGCAATAAAATTGGGTTGTCTCCCAACAAGCGCTTGATTTAATGTCACGGCACGACGCGAATCACTTTTTGCCTCCACCTCGAGCTTATGAATTGAACCCCCAATTTGTCTTCAAGTATTCGGTTATGCTCCAGGGGTGGTG
>MU699450.1:70471-81423 GCA_026770625.1 Nicotiana glauca | reverse complement strand
AAAGCTTCAAATCACTTAAATTCATTCCATAACATCTATATAGCTTTGAATCACACCTACAAGGCATAAAACACACAATTGGTGCAAAACAATAGAGATTAAAACACAACCTCAACTAAAGTGCAGTAAATTAGAGCGTAATAATCGACTAAAATACGTAATTATAGCTTATCATCAAATCCGCCTCCTCGCACATCAAATCTGGTCAAAACCACAGCGAATGCATTACAATAGGCTAAAGAAACATAACCCAATCGAAAAGACTCGAAAAACACCAAAAATTACGAAGTTGGCAAAACCCGAGCCCCGGGACCACTTTTCGAAAAATTACGAAATTTACATCACCGGATTCCTCGTCTCACCACGAATCTATACATATCAAATTTACTAAATTCAGAGTTCTATTGCCCTATCAAAACACAATTTTAAACTCCCTTAAGTTCCAAGCCCTAACCTTCATTTTTACCCTCTAATTCCTCGAATTTCAGTGATTAGTCCATGTTTTTATACCATAATAACATATTCCGAGTCTAATAATTCATACTTGATGAAACCCCTTCGAATTCTCTTCAAAATCACCCAAGAATCGCCTAAGTCGAAGTCCAAAATATTTCTCTTCTCTTTCAAAATCGTGAACCACTGTTCACTTAACCCAGACCAATTTCCGCTTCTACGGTTATAATACCGCACCTGCGGTCACCGCGTTTGCGACCAAACGACCGCTTATGCGGTCTCACTTAACTAACATGGGACCGCTTATGCGGTCCAAAATCGCTTATGCGGAGCCCGCCTTTGTGGAAAGCCTTCCGCTTCTGCGGAATATGCCCAGCCCTCAAAGGACCGCTTCTGCGACCTCCACACCGCATCTGCGGCTCCTTTTCTGCAGATGCGGAAATACCAGAAGCCATAAAAACCAGACCTGCAACATGCTTCAAAATTCCTGTTTAACCACCCGAAATCACACCGAGGCCCCCGGGACCTCAACCAAAAGCACAGACATGATCTAATACCCTATCAAAATCAAAATCAAAACACTATCATTAATATCAAAATCCTCAATTTACATCAAATCAAAGCCTAAGTTTCTTAAAAACTTCCGAATTGCACATTCGATCAAAAACCCGACTTAAACACCTCCGAATGACCTGAAAATTTGCAGACATATCCAAAATCACCTAACAAAGCTACTGCAACTCTCGGAATTCCATTCTGATCCTCGGATCAAAATCTCACCTATCAACCGGAATTCGCCAAAATTCAAACTTCGCCAATTCAAGCCTAATTCTACACCAAGCCTCAAAAATCAATTTCGATCGCACTCCTAAGTCACAAATCATCCCCCGAAGCTAACCAAATCACTGGAATTCACATCCGAGCTCTCTAACTATATAGTCAACTTCCGAATGACTTTTTCAAAACAAGCTTCCTTCTAAGAGGCTAAGTGCCTCATTTCCACCTAAAACCAATTCAATTCTATCTGATCAACTCAAATACTGGTATTGAAACATAGAATAACATAATATGGGGGAAACGGGGCGGTAACTCACGTGACGACGGGTCGGGTCGTCACATCCTCCCCAACTAAAACAAACGTTCATCCTCGAGTGGGTCAAGAAACATACCTGGAGTCTCAAACAAGTGAGGATATCTGGTCCGCATCTCCCGCTCGGTCTCCCAGGTGGCCTCCTCCATGGGCCGACCTCTCCACTGCACCTTCACCGAAGCTATGTCCTTAGATCTCAACCTCCGAACCTGACGACCCAAAATAGCTACTGGCTCTATATCATAGGTCAAATCATCATCTAACTAAACTGTACTGAAGTCTAACACATGAGACGGGTCCCCAACATACTTCCGGAGCATAGACACATGAAATACCGGATGCACTCCCAATAGGCTGGGTGGAAAAGCAAGCATATAGGCCACCTCCCCAATCCTCCTAAGTATCTTAAAAGGTCCAATGAACCGCGGACTCAACTTCCCTTTCTTTCCAAATCTCATAAAGCCCTTCATAGGCGAAACCTTCAACAAGACCTTCTCGCCCACCGTATAAGATACATCTCGAAGCTTCTGGTCCGTATAACTCTTCTGGAGCGACTGAGCTGTACGGAGTCTCTCCTGGATCACCTTCACCTTCTCTAAGGCATCCTGAACTAACTCTGTCCCCAATAGTCTAGCCTCGCCGGGCTCAAACCAACCAACCGGAGATCTATATAAGGCCTTATACGGCACCATATGAATACTGGATTGGTAGCTGTTATTGTAAGAAAACTCTACAAGTGGCAAGAACTCAGCCCAAGAACCTCAAAAATCAATAACACTGGCACGCAACATGTCCTCCAATATCAGAATGGTACGCTCGGATTGCCCGTCTGTCTGTGGATGAAATGCTGTGCTCAACTCTACCTGTGTGCCTAACTCTCGCTGAAAAGTCCTCCAGAACTGGGAAGTAAACTAAGTACCCCTGTTTGAGATAATAGAGACTGGGACCCCATGCAACCGTACAATCTCCCGAATGAAAATCTCCGCTAACTGTTCTGAAGAATAGGTAGTACACACCGGAATGAAGTGCACGAACTTGGTCAGCCTATTTACAATCACCCAAATCGAATTAAACTTCTTCGAGGTACGAGGGAGACCACCCACAAAATCCATAGTAATCCTTTCCCATTTCCACTCTGGAATATCCATCCGCTGAAGTACACCATTGGGCCTCTGATGCTCATATTTGACCTGCTGACAGTTGAGACACCGAGCTGCATAACTCACAATATCCTTCTTCATCCTTCTCCACCAGTAATGCTGTCTCAAATCCTGATAAATCTTCACGGCACCCGGATGAATAGAATACCGCGAGCTGTAGGCCTCCTCCAATATCAACTCCCGAAGCCCATCCACATTAGGCACGCAAATCTAGCCCTGCATCCTTAATACACCATCACTATCAATAGACACATCCCTGGCATCATCATGTTGAACCTTATCTTTAAGGACAAGTAAATGTGGATCATCATATTGGCGCTCTCTAATGCGGTCATACAAGGAAGACCGAGATACCACACAAGCCAACACCTGACTAGGATCCGAAATATCTAAGCTCACCATTCGATTGGCCAAATCCTGGACATCAACTGCAAAGGGCCTCTCCCCAACTGGAATGTACGCCAAACTACCCATGCTCACCGCCTTTCAGCTCAAAGCATCGGCCACTACATTGGCCTTTCCCGGATGATACAAAATGGTAATGTCATGATCCTTGAGCAACTCAAGCCACTTCCGCTGCCTCAAATTAAGATCCTTCTGTTTAAACAAATGCTGAAGGCTACGATGATCAGTATATACCTCACAAGATACGCCATATAGGTAGTGCCTCCAAATCTTCAAAGCATGGACTACGACAGCCAACTTCAAGTCATGTACAGGGTAGTTCTTCTCCTGAGGCTTCAACTGACGAGAAGCATAAGCAATAACTCTACCCTCCTGCATCAATACACATCC
Organism: Nicotiana glauca; assembly: GCA_026770625.1. NCBI lineage: Eukaryota > Viridiplantae > Streptophyta > Magnoliopsida > Solanales > Solanaceae > Nicotiana > Nicotiana glauca. The sequence goes on along the minus strand of MU699450.1, from coordinate 77,925 downwards.
GATCCCAACTCCCGAAGCATCGCAATACACGGTGTAAGAACCTAAAGCTGATGGCAACACTAACACTGGAGCTGTGGACAATGCTGTCTTGAGCTTCTGAAAGCTCTCCTCGCACTCATCTGACCATACAAATGGAGCATTCTTCTGTGTCAACCTTGTCAAGGATGAATCAATAGATGAAAAACCCTGAATGAACCTGCGATAATAACCTACCAAACCGAGGAAACTCCGAATCTCAGTGGTTGAGGACGGCCTAGGCCAACTCTGCACCGCCTCAATCTTCTTTGGATCAACCTGAAGACCATCACTGGACACCAGGTGTCCCAGAAAAGCCACAGAACTAAGCCAGAACTCACACTTGGAAAACTTTGCATAGAGCTTCTCCTCTCTCAGTCTCTGCAACACCACCCTCAAATGATGCGCGTGCTCCTCCTGGATACGCGACTACACCAGGATATCATCAATAAACACAATCACAAACGAATCCAGATATGGCCGAAATACACTGTTCATCAAGTGCATGAACGCGGCTGGGGAATTAGCCAACCCGAATGACATAACTAGAAACTTATAGTGCCCATATCTCGTCCTGAAAGTTGTCTTCATAATGTCTGAGTCCCTAATCTTCAACTGGTGATAGCCTGAACGGAGATCAATCTTAGAGAATACCTTTGCCCCCTGAAGCTGGTCAAACAAATCCTCAATACGGGGTAGTGGATACTTGTTCTTCACTGTCACCTTGTTCAACTGTCTGTAGTCAATGCACATTCTCATCGTGCCATCCTTCTTCTTCACAAATAAGACCGGTGCACCCCACGGTGACACACTCGGGCGAATTAGCCCCTTATCTTGGAGTTCCTGAAGCTTCTCCTTCAATTCCTTTAACTCAGCTGGTGCCATACGATAGGGAGGAATAGAGATAGGCTGAGTGCCCAGCACCAGGTCAATACCGAAATCAATGTCCCTGCCCGGCGGCATGCCCGGCAGGTCTGCTGGGAACACATCAGGGAAATCCCTCATAATAGGAACTGAATCAAACTAGGAGTCTCAGCTCCGACATCTCTCACGAAAGCCAAATACGATAAACAACCCTTACCAACCATCCGCTGGGCCTTTAAGAATGAAATCACCCTGCTGGGCACATAATCAGTCATATCTCGCCATTCGATCCTTGGAACACCCGGAATAGCCAACGTAATTGTCTTGGCATGAAAGTCCAGAATAGCATGGTATGAGGATAGCCAGTCCATACCCAGAATCACATCAAAATCTACCATGCCCAACAATTACAAGTTAACTCGGGTCTCCAGACCCCCAATAGTCACCAGACATGATCGATATACATGATCCACAATAATAGTATCACCCACCGGGGTAGATACGTGCACAGTCAAGGAAAGGCAAGACAACCACGGGTCGTACCCAAATGATGATCAAAATATGAAGATACATAGGAATAGGTAGATCCGGGATCAAACAAAACAGAGGCATCCCTGTGGCAGACTGAGATAATACCTGTGATAACAGCATCGGATGCAAGGGCGTCCCTCCTGTCTGGAAGAGCATAGAAGCAAGCCTGACCACTGCTATATCGATCTCCATCCCTAGGGCGGCCCCTAGCTGTCTGACCCCCACCCCTACCTGACTGGGATGGTGCTGAAGTATATGGAGTAGAAGAGGAGGGTTGATCCCTCTGCTGAGACCGAGCACCACAAAGTCGAGGACACTGTCTCCTCATGTGACCTAACTCACCGCACTCGTAGCTGGAGAAGGGGACTGAAGGGAACCCCTCGCTACAGACGAACCCTGGGCTGAAAAAGTGGGAGTAGAGCTTTGAGCTGGAAGGGAGCTAAGTGAAGACTGACCCTGCTGATAACCCTGACGACCACGACCTGAAGAAGCCCCATTGGACTCTGTACGACCCTGACTGAGTTGGTCTGAAAGAACAACCTCTGCTGTGTTGGAATTGGCCCCAAGACGGAGCACCACTGAAGCTACCTGAACCTCGAGGCCTTTTGGCCTCCCTCTCCTCACGCTCCCAACGGCGATCTGTCTCAATCTGTCGAGCCATATCAACTACCTCCTCAAACGAGGCGGCCACAACCCTCTCTCTAGTCATCAAAATGCGGACTGGATAGTTAAGACCATCCACAAACCTCCTAATCCTCTCCCTATCTATCGGGATCATCCAAGTAGCATGCCGAGCTAGCTGCGTAAATCTCAACTCGTACTGAGTCACAGTCATATCTCCCTGAACCAACTACTCAAACTGACGATGTAGCTCCTCTCTGCGAGACTGCGGTACATACTTCTCCAGAAAGAGAGCGGAGAACTGCTGCCAAGTAAGGGGCGCTACTCCAACAGCCCTATGCCTCTCAAACTCCTCCTACCATGTAAATGCAGACCCTGAGAACTGGAAAGTAGTAAAAGCCATTCCACTCGACTCCAAAATCCCTGCAGTGCGAAGCATACGCTGACACTTGTCTAGAAATCCCTGGGCATCCTCACCCTCAGTGCCACTGAACGTCGGAGGCTGGAGCCTACCGAACCTCTCTAGTCGACGTTGCTCGTCATCTGGCATATCTGGAACCACAAAGTCTGGAGCTGGTGCGACTGGCACAACTGAGGCTATTGGTGCAACTGGGGCAACTGGTGCAACTGGTGCATCTGGGGCAACTGGTGCAACTGGTGCGGCTGGCTCAGCCGGGGCTACTCCCGGTGTCTGTAATCTCTGAACACCCTACTCGGGTGTGCGAGCAGCGGGGGTCTGATGACCACCCCCGGTCTGAGAAGTAGCTGTGACAGTAGTGGCTGAGACTGCTTGAGCCAGGCCAGTGCAGACGGATAAGATCTGAGCTAAAGCCTCCTGAAGACTAGGAATCACAATGGGCACTATCGGTGCCTAAGCAGGTGCTGCTGGAGCATCTATAGCTGGAGGTTGGTCCGGAACCTGGGCAGCTTGTGGATCTGCAGGTGCTGCTCTCACTGATCTGCCTCGACCACGACCATGACCACGACAACGACCATGACCACGGCCTCTAGCGGGTGGCAATTGTGGTCGTCCGTCACGTCAGGTAGCACGGGTTCTCGCCATCTGTGAGAGAATAGAATACAGAAGTTTAGGTCTCAGAACAACAAAGTCGCACGACAAGAGTTCAAGAATATGAAGTGTTTCCTTAAGGTTTTGCAGCCTCTCGAGGATAAATACAGACCTCTCCGTACCGATCTACGAGACTCTACTAACCAGCTCATGACTCATGAGGCCTAGTAACCTAGGCTTTGATACCAACTTGTCACAACCTCAAACCCGGTCGTGATGGCACCTAACATAATTGCTAGGCAAGCCCGACCAATTAACACTCACAACTCAACCACACAACCCATTTCCAGTTTATAGCATTAAATTATCAAATAATATAGTTCCAACCAGTGATAATAGACAGAAGCAATACAGAAATCATAACAACTGCCAATAAAACTCTCGAAGACCTAGGGTCATGAGTCTAGAGCCTCTAAGATAACAAAATAATAAATCCTCAGTAATGCTGATGTTCACTAATGTGGAAATAATAAAAGGATAGGGGAGGAGTCGGGTCCTGCGAACGTCAGGCAGCTACCTCGACAACTCCTGAGAAACTCTAAAGCAACAAAAAAGCTCAACTATGCTCCCGAGACACCTGAATCTGCACACATGGTGCAGGGAGTAAAGTAAGTACTTCCAACATAGTGGTAATAGATATATATAATGACTGAAAGTATGAAATCCCGAAAATACCACAATGTAAAGCTAACACTAACAATTTAGCATAGTTAACGGTGAAATGGCAACAAGACAGAAACAACTAGATCAGATAAACATCAGAACATGAATGCAACGCAATGCACATGACCGCTGCGGCGTACAGCCCGATCCATTTGGGTACCCGCACTCACTGTGGGGGTTCAGACTCCGGAGGGGCTCCTACAGCCCAAGCACAATATCATCGTAGCACTCGTTGCGGCGTGCAGCTCGATCCACACTCAGTCCAGGTATATGCATATAAGCCACACAGGCACAGCCAAGTTATTGTTTCCAGTTCCAATTATTAGGAATTATATATTAAGTGTTTAAAACTTTAAAAATTTACTAATAATTTCGAGACAGTGTTTAACTCAGGACTGATATCATGAAAACATGCGAAGCATCATGAAAACAGTGGTAATAATCCCTAAGGATCCAAATAATCGGCACGCGACCCAAATATATTCATAACAATCCAAGTAGGATATTTACTAATTAGTCTATAGTCCAAAGCACAGCTTGGACACCACCGGGGCGGATTAAGCCACAAACCCCAATCACAAATGACCCCGCACTCGTCATGGAGTGCGTGTCTCGCCTCAATATAGCGTCACAGTGTGATAAACAGGGGTTTCAAACCCTCAGGTCATCATCTACATCTATTACTCACCTCAAGTCGGCCAAACGACTAGTCCGCTATGACTTTTCCTCTCGAATCCGCCTCTTCACGCGCCGAATCTGGTCAAAACCATAACGAATACATTACAATAGGCTAAAGAAACATAAACCAATTGAAAAGACTCGAAAAACACCAAAAATCACGAAGTTGGCAAAACCCAGCCCCGGGCCCACTTCTCGAAAAATTACAAAATTTACATCACCGGATTCCTCGTCTCACCACGAGTCTATACATATCAAATTTACTAGAATCGGAGTTCAATTGCCCTATTAAAACCCAATTTTAAACTCCCTTAAGTTCCAAGCCCTAACCTCCATTTTTACCCTCTAATTCCTCGAATTTCAGTGATTACTCCATGTTTTTACACCATAATAACATATTCCGAGTCTAATAATTCATACCTGATGAAACCCCTTCGAATTCTCTTCAAAATCACCCAAGAATCGCCTAAGTCGAAGTCCAAAATATTTCTTTTCTCTTTCAAAATCGTGAATCACTGTTCACTTAACCCAGACCGATTTCCGCTTCTGTGGTTATAATACCGCACCTGCGGTCACCGCTTTTGCGACCAAACGACCGCTTATGTGGTCTCACTTAACTAACCTGGGACCGCTTATGCGGTCCAAAACCGCTTCTGCCGAGCCCGCCTTTGCAGAAAGCCTTCCGCTTCTGCGGAATATGCCCAACCCTCAAAGGACCGCTTCTGCGACCTCCATGCCGCATCTGCGGAACCACTTCCGCGACCTCCATGCCACATCTGCGGAATCGCTTCTGCAGCTCCTTTTCCGCAGATGCAGAAATACCAGAAGCCATAAAAACCAGACCTGCAACATGCTTCAAAATTCCCGTTTAATCACCCGAAATCACACCGAGGCCCCCGGGACCTCAACCAAAAGTACAGACATGATCTAATACCCTATCCAAACTTGCTCGATTCATCAAAATACTATCGTTAACATCAAAATCCTCAATTTACATCAAATCAAAGCCTAAGTTTCTTTAAAAACTTCTGAATTGCACATTTGATCAAAACCCCGACCTAAACACCTCCGAATGACCTGAAAATTTGCACACATATCAAAAATCACCCAACGAAGCTACTGCAACTCTCGAAATTCCATTCCGACCCTCGGATCAAAATCTCACCTATCAACTGGAATTCGCCAAAATTCAAACTTTGCCAATTGAAGCCTAATTCTACACCAAGCCTCCAAAATCAATTTCGATCGTACTCCTAAATCACAAATCATCCCTCGAAGCTAACCAAATCACCGAAATTCACATCCGATCTCTCTAACTATATAGTCAACTTCCTGTTGACTTTTCCAAAACAAGCTTCCTTTTAAGAGGCTAAGTGCCTCATTTCCAACTAAAACCAATTCAATTCTATCTGATCAACTCAAATACTGGTATTGAAACATAGAACAACATAATGTGGGGGAAACGGGGCGGTAACTCACGTGACGACGGGTCGGGTCATCACATCTTAATTTCTTGATATGTTTACTTTTATATATTTTGACACCCTTTAATAAAAATTCTAGCTCCGCCACTATTGAAAAGACAGTTTGAAAGATCTAAACTAACTCGCGAAGCAAGTGCACATGGAGTGGTCTTTTCCGGGATTAGTTTGGGAGATATATATATTGACGTTTGGAAGCCAGTGAGAGTCCACCCGATAATGTTAGAGTGTAGTAGGGACCATTTATTTTGAGCTTTGTTAGGATGGACTTGATGTTAATGGCATTTATATATAGGGATAATACATAATTGTTCCTCGTAGGCAAGATACATAAGTTACCACTTCAACTATGGACCAAATCCCTGTTACACACTTTTTACGAACGAAAATAACTTTATACACCCAACTTTTTCATAGTGTATCTAATACACACCACTTTTATATTTAAGCATTTCAGATAAAGTGAGGCATGCCACGCACCAATAATATAGTGCCACGTGTCATTAATTTAAAATAAAATAATATTAAATTACAAGTATACCCTTAACTTTTCTCCCTTCCATATCTTTCTCTTCTCCACCTTATCTTCATTAACGTCCACCACCATAAAACAACCAACAATTACCACCTTCCGATTACAAACCAAAATTAGGAACCCTAGTACATTAATCACAAGTTTTCAAGTCCAGATTCAATTCTAACACAAGAAATAGAATGCAAAACTCCAAAATCTATTAAAGTTGGTTATTGCCAGATTTATGGATGCTTAGTTAGCCGTCATCTTCTCCGATAAACAAAAAATCTTGGTGTTTTGGCAGTTGATTATGGCCATAATCCATGGTATATTTCAATGGAAGTGAACAATTTTACAAAAATGATCTGTAAGTAACAAATTAAGAGTCGATCAAATCTCGGCTTCTTTTGGCTCATCTCTGATATTCCTCAACCACCAAATTAATATTTTACCATATTAAATCTATATTCCTAAATTATTACTACTAATTATGATTCAAACCTAGATCTGTAGAATTCTCTTAGGTATAGATTCCGTTTAACTATTTTACATTCTTGTTAGTTTAAAAATTATGGAGAAAGAAGATAGGGGAAAGGGGTGGGGAAGAAGAGGAAAATGGGGAAAGGGGAAAAGACAACAACGAAGAAGAACAGGGAGGGTTTCTGGGAGGGTTAAAGTGAAGGAAAAGTGTGGAGTTAAGGGGCCCATTAATTAAAAAAAAAAGAAGAAAATACATAATTTTGACACGTGGCACTTAAACAGATTGGGAATTATTATTTTTAAGTGATTCACGCTTTTATCGTTTTTGCCACACACGCACGTGCCACATAGCAAAGGTATTGTGTCTTAGACACACTTTAGAAATGTTGGTTGTATAAGGTTATTTTCGTTCGCAAAAAGTGTGTAACAGGGATTTGGTCCATAATTAAGGTGGTAACTTATGTATTTTACCTTCTTGATATTGAATGATATTGCCATACGCATCCTTTATCTTTACGGGATCTTATGACTCCGCCCA
>MU699450.1:41213-69910 GCA_026770625.1 Nicotiana glauca | reverse complement strand
GCCCGATTATTTTGATGTGTAATAAATAACACATTTTAAAACCAATTCCAGTTTCAAAAAAAAAGTGCAAATTACACACTAATTTTTACTTGCCATGTGTAAAATGATTTTTTTTCATTTCTTCCTTTCTATTTATCTTTTTTCTTTTGTATTTCACTTTATCTTTCTTCAATATCCTTTTGTGCATAACCCACTTCCTCTATTTGCTCCGAGATCTCACTGGAAATTGTTGACCCAATAAAAATGAAGACTAGCACCGAATCTGATTTGAACAGAAGTAGTGACATGAAGACGAAAAAAGAAGCTCCCTCCCCAGAGCTCTCCAAAAATAAAAAAGCCATGGAAGTTCGAGACTAAACTCTTAAACTTCTTTCATCTTTTCCAAACAAGATTCAAACTTTTTGGCAAGTTAAAATTCGAACCTAGTATCACAAAAATTGAAATAGTTTCTCTTTTTGTGATTTTGTGATAATTTTGATCAATTGATAAATTGATCATACTCAAAGAATAATTTTGAAGGAAAATATTAGTGAAAATGTGTCAAATGTTACTGAGAGCATTAATAAATTCAAACTCTCCTAGAATAATATTACTGAAGAATATATATTTTGTATGTCGCATAGTTTTGCCATTTTGAAAGGCCTAGGTTAAAGTCTAGAACCACCCTGAGATAGAGGTCCAAATTCCTCCTGGACCATAGGCGTGGGATGGGTAGTGCACGCGTAGGGTACGACTTAGAACTGACTAGTGCACTTTAAGTAAACAACTTAAAGATAGTAATTGGGTAGCAGGAGATGATAGTCTATGCCCGCTGAATAATATGAGTAACACCCCGTATCGAGGGAGTTACATAGTATTATTTATATTGCACGGGGTGATCCTCTAGGCTAAAAAACTTAGGACCTCCCCCCCCCAACCTTGCCTTTCAATCAATTATTTGTGTTTAATGAACTTCCCTAAATCCCGTTATTTTCTTGTCTTTGATCACATAGACTAATTCATATAATTGAGCTCGTCCCACAATTGTGGACCTCGAAGAGTGCCTAATACCTTCCCTTCGAGGTAATTTCGAGCCCTTACCCGATCTTTGGTAACGCAAACTGGTTAGATAGAGTTATCTGTAAATAGGTGCCCTAAAGCACCTTAATCTGTTATGTGGCGACTCTCTCTTTTAAAACACCTTCCTTAAAAGCGTTGTCACATGTTGAAACCTGATTTCACGAGAAAAAGGGGCGCGACACACACCATAACTAATAAAAGGGTAAAAGAAACTCCCTGGTAGGTCAAAGGTCGAAGCACTAGCAGCTCATGGGTTACTCAGACTTCTCCCAAGCCGAGTCCTTCGTGTGGGTACCTTACACTTGATTCCAACCATTTGGTTTGCTGTTGCATCCTTCCAATAGCTTTGATTTCCATTCTCCTAGAAAAAATCAACACATTAAAAATAATACAATAAAAAAATAAAAGAAAGCAGTAAAGTTGGGTTGCCTCCCAACAAGCACTTGATTTAACGTCGCGGAACGATGCGAATCGCTTTTTGCCTCCACCTCGAGCTTATGAATTGAACCCCCAATTTGGCATCAAGTTTTCGGTTATGATCTAGGGGTAGAGGAAGAAATCTAAATAGCACAATGAACAAATGTAGCATTTTGCACTTCTTGGCCTTTACATGAGGTGTGTAATCCTGATATTCTTGCAAGAAAATTCCAGAATGTAGACACCTTATTTCTCATTCCTTGACTTCTCACTCGGCTCGGATGACTATACTTATATATCGTCATCCAAGCACAATGTAGAAAAATATTTGGAGTGAGGACCAATGCGCTCACACACATGAACTTCAAGACTTTCAGCATCCTCAACATCAATGATACTAGAGTCTACAAAATTTATAACCTCAATGTCCTTGGATGAATCTAGTCTCACTTCTACAATATCGACATCCTCAAATTGTAGTTGGCTAGGTTGTTGATGTTCTACTCTGACCTCCTCAATTAGCACCTCAAATTCACGCTTTTCTTGCCTTCTATCCCAAAAATTGGCTTGTTGAGCATTAAAAGCTTCAACCACTTGACTCACTTGATTCTCCAAGTTGCGAATAGTTGTCTCTTAACTTTCTATCTGCAATTATTTCTCAGTATTTTGTTTCAGAAGACACTTTAACATATCCTTGATCTCCTCCAGGTCCGCATCCCCAGGTTCCTATTAACTTCACAAGAAAAGGTAGAACCATCATAGTAAGGGGTTATGGGAAGATAAAAAATATAAGCACAACCATGAAAGTGACCATTTTTACCACCACACACATCACACACATTCCACAAATAAGATTGAGTTGGTGCACATAACTCGCTATCGGGAATATTTTGATAATTTTGATTCAGGTGGTTTCCTTCATAATATGTATGGGGATTAATAGCAGAATTATCTACACCTAAATTCCCATAATTTCAAGATGTCATGTTTCTCAAATCAACAATTATAATAACAAAAAAAAAAGTTCAAACTTGAAACCTAGCAATATATATAACTACAACTACACCGTTAGTTCCCCGACAACGGCGCTAAAATTTGATCAGGCCCAACTCTAGTCCTAAAAAGGATAAGCGGTCGTTGCAAATATAATCGGGTCTAAGAGTCCGAAGTTGAATCCCACAGAGAACTAAGGTTTCACTATAACTGTTCAATATCACTCGAAAGACAAGCTCGGACAATTCCTAAGTTATAATATTAAAAATTTTATATCTAACTAATTAACTAACAAATTAAAGAAGTAAATTAAAAGGTAGGGATAATAAGGATTGGAAAAATGATTAGGAGGTCTAGAGTTATGATTTTCCCAATTATCGGAATCCTTCCCGCTACGTTATCTATAATTTCGCTTAAGTACTCTGAGTGTCGTAGCTCTCTCTCGAGAAACTACCACAATTTACTACATGTATTCTCTTGAACTACACTAGCTAGCACTAATTCACCGCTCACTATGATCGCACCAAGGTTTCGTTATCTCTAATCCCGTCTTTAAACCCTCTGTATTGATCTCTCACATATGTTAGGAGTGATGTTATTCAACAACTACCTAAATATGTACTCTCTTTCTCAAGCAGTACACACTAAATAGGCACAGTCAATTGATGGCCATTCAATCAACAACAACAAACACGTAGTTGAACAAGTAGAGACATCCAAAGGCTTAATTATATAAAAATATAACAAGCATACATCCTACAAAAGGTTCTATCAAAACTCTAGATAACAAATTAGCTATTCATAATAGTATGCATAGCTACAATGTTAGAATTCATAACCAATAATGAAAATAGGAAGAAGGAAGTGAAAAACTCGTGGAAGAATTCTCCGCCCTGTTCCAGTATGTTCTTACCTCCTTAGGTCGAATCCTCGGTCTCCTTAACCTCCTTAGGTATAAATTATGTCAAAAGTCCTCAAAATAGCGTTTTCCATGTATATATACCAAGTAGGGTCGGGCCCAAATAATTACACCTTCTCCGACGTGAAAAAGGATACTTTTCCCGGACAGGACGTGCACGACCGCGGATTGACCGCGCATTTTGATCACTGTTATGTCTGACATGCGCGGCTGCGCATTGACCGCGCACCTGGAGGAGTTTCTGCCTTCGTTTTTTTTCCTTTCTTCTTTTACGTGCGCTAACCTCCTATTGGCCTTCAATGCTCCATATTAACTCCAAAACACTTTTTAACGTTCTCATAGCCCAGAATTGCTCCTGCAAAGCATAAAGTTCTTAACTAGAGCAATTTGTTATCATTTAATATCAATATCAATAAAGTGCAACTAAGTTAAAGCGTAAATAGTAGCTAAACTAAATAATTATAGCGTACTATCACATATTATGTTGGAAATTTTTGAATTTTAAGGGTATTTTTTCAAATTTTATTTTAACATAAAAAAAGTGGCTAAATTTCGATTACCTTTAAAACTATGACTACTTTTCAATTGGCAATAATTCATGCTATTTCTGATTTTTTTTTTTCCTCAAACATTGCCAGGGGTCATAGGACCCATAAGAGATGCATCTCGCAAGGTCGTTCAACGACAGGGAAATTATGTAGTTTCCCATATATATGAAGAAAGTATATATATGTGGGGAAGGTATATAACAAGTCTTACTATTGTTGCATGCAATAATAGTTCAATTTATTCCTTTCCCGAGCTGTTTATGGTCAATTATATTTGCAGGAGCAAATTACTTCACTGAATGAGCTACCAATAATTTAGAATTAGTGTTCTGCTCCAAAATTAAATGTATCTCAGAAATTTCTACATATTTTGCTTCGATCCAAACTTAAAGGTTTGTTTCAAAACTTAGACCTCTACAAACAAATTAAACAAAATTTATGACTTTGATGGTATTACTTTTCTAGATTTTTCTTTTAATTGTCAAGGATCCGCAGCTAGGGGTGGCAAAATGGTTCAAAGAAAACAATTAACCCCCATATTATCCACTAAAAAATGGGTTGAATAATGAACTTTTTAAAAACGGGTCAAATATGGATAAGAACCTATTATCCATTTAGAAATGGATAACCAAGGAGTAACCAATAGATTCTAATTTTTACATTTGTAAAGCCTCAAATTGGCGATATCTCAAGTTAGAGAGACTAAGAATTCTCCCAAAAATAATCATATACAAGAAGTCATGGATAATATGGATAATATGAGTAACCCATATTATCCACCGGTTAATCTATTTTTTATCCGTATTAAATATTGATCGGGTCGGATAATTAATTTGTTTTTTCATTACTCGTTTTCACCCCGAACCATATTCGACCCGACCACCCCGCTTGCCCACTCCTATCCGCAACTATGAATCAAACCACTTCAAAATAGTAAACATTGAATGGGTAATGAGGGAGACTATGGGAGACCCAAAGTGTAATTGTGAGCGATGACCAATGTTAGTGGCAAAATAGAACAAGGCAAAGCAAGGAGGAGATAGCATAGATGTGGCAACACTTGAGCCTAAAGATCACCTTTTCTACACTTAGCCGTCGAAACTTAATTATTCGGCAAAAACTCCATTCAGAATATTTTAAGTGCTCGTAAAACAGCAAATACTTGGTCACTGATACCATAGTTTGCATACAAGTAGAGACGAATTATATATGTAAAATACCCATTTGTTGTCTCTGATTCTATAACTTATTAATGTGATTTTATTACTGCTGTTTTTTTGAACACTTATCCTCCTAATGCAATCAAGTGGGGAAAAATCTTATCGAAATTACAGTTTTTTTCCTCCTATTTTTCCCTTTTCACCTTATAATACCGATTTAATTCACCAGAATGGTAAAATCCGTTATCCATGAAAATGTGCTAATGACACAGTTTTATTTATTTAGCTTATAGAACCCGTTAAGGTGCAATAGGCTTGGAGAACAAGACAAACTGCGTGACTTGGGCGATGGGTTTTGCTAGGGCTTTGTAAAATCGCGAAACTTCCCTTCGTCGGACCGTCAATCGACAGTCATTTCCTCTCTCTCGAACGTCCAATCCACGTTTCAGATTCACAGAAACATCAATGAACGCGGCGAGATCGAACTCCCTCAGCAAGCTCCGGCTGCTGAACCACATACTTCAAGCGCCGACCACCAGAGCAGTCTCCACTCTTTCTTCTCCGATTCTAAAGCAGTCCTCTCTTATATCCACTCAGCTCCCGCCACGTCAACTCTCCCCTTTCTTCACCTCCGTTCGCCATTTCCGCAACGCTCGCGACCCCAGCGTGAGGTAAAATTCTCGATCCTGATCTTATATTGCTACGCTAATTTTACTGTAATTTTGTTTTCTGTGAATAATTTGTGATTTTATGAAGATATGAAATCCCGCCGCCGGTAAATTGGGGAGTACGAATTGTGCCTGAGAAGAAGGCTTATGTTGTCGAGCGGTTTGGGAAATATGCGAAGACGTTGACTCCTGGAATTCACGTATTGATCCCTTTCGTGGATAAAATTGCTTATGTGCATTCGTTAAAGGAAGAGGCAATTCCTATACCGGACCAATCCGCCATTACCAAGGACAATGTCAGCATTTTAATTGATGGTGTTCTCTATGTCAAGGTTAGAAAACCCTAACTAGCTTTAGATTGAGCCGTTGTTGGTTGTGCGCTCGCGGATATGAACTGATGATGTTTGATTTTTGCTGTTTTAACTGTAGATTGTGGACCCTAAATTGGCGTCTTATGGGGTTGAGAATCCACTGTATGCGGTAATTCAGCTAGCACAGACAACTATGCGAAGTGAGCTTGGTAAGATCACACTGGACAAGACCTTTGAGGAAAGGGACACCTTGAATGAAAAGATAGTGGTGAGACTTTACTAGCAATATTTGGTATAATTCTAGCCCCATACCCCTTTATTTCTGCTCATTAATAGCATATGTCCGGTATCTATCTGTTTTTTTATCACATATGATAACCTGCGGATTGTTTGATCAGTTCCTTCCACTTATGGTTAGCTGAAGCTGAAAATAGAGTAATTTTCCTATGCAATCTGTTGGATGTGATTCTTCACGCTTGAGATACAAGTTGTTGTATGTGATTATTCATTTTGGAGATTTGAGCTAAGAATTTTTGATTTGATGATTTACTTATCTTGAATTTTGTAATTTTCACATAAAGTTGATCTTATCAAATAAGTGTCACATAAGGTCGATAGATTTACCTGCTAGAACTTTGTTTGGGATAGTTTTAAACAATTCTACCACTCAAGACAGGCTTTTTTTTCTTTTATGATAGAGGTGTCGGGGCCAACTAATGATGACATCAACTATACCATCAGGCATACCAGGTAACTCTTCCCACCAACGATTAGGTATATGGGAAGAAATCACCTAGTGTTTTTTTGCCGGATTTGAACCTGAGACCTCATGGTTCTCCTCCCACCTCATTGACTACTAGGTCACGTTCTCGAGTGTCTCAAGAATGCTAAACTTGTTGGGAAGCATAGACTTTAGCCAACCAAGCAATTTTCTCTTACATTTTTCAAAGCAAATAGACATTGTAAAAGCATGAGCCGTAGTTCACCAAGGGCATGCAATATTAATGCTCCTTTTGCTGGTTTTGCAACTTGACATTTCTCTAATAAATGGTTCACATATCTTGTAACCATTTCCACATGAAGCACCAGTTGACATGTGTTATATCCCTTTCGTTATATTTTTAGCAGTGAGTATCCCCGCTTTTACTGCTATCCATGTGAACAAGCAAACCTTTCTCGATGCTCTAGGTTTCCAAACAGAGAAATATGGGCATCCACTATCCTCTCTTTTCAGTAACTTCTGTTAGAAGGACTTCCCTAGAAAATTCCACTTCCCCTGCCTATAGACTTCCATGTGTCCAGCTTTGATCGGATGAGATTTGGTCTGTAAGGTAATTTTATCGGATTTGAAGTCCTTTTATCTTTCGATGTTGTATGCTTATTTTGAATCTTAAGTTATATAATGATCTATCATCTTGTTCTTTGTATAACTGGTCAAATGCTATCCTTTCTGGCCCGATATGCGGAAAATTAGTTGGGTATTTGACACTTAAGATGTCATCCCTACACCATTTGTCCTTTCAGAAGCTGATCCTGATCCCATTACCAACTTTAAACGTGACGAACTCGTTCCATCTTTTCATGATATCCCTCCATAGAATGCACTCATAAGGTCGAGTGGTGCTTTCGGTTTTCCACTCCTCATCATACTTGTCTGCATTCACTTTCTTCTATAAGCTGTATTTCTCATTACTGAACCTCCGAAACCACTTTCTTAAGAGTGCTTTGCCGAATACTCTTAAGTGTTCCAGCCCGAGCACTCCATACCTTAAAAAAGATGTGACCAAGTTTTCTATCACTCTTATCGATGCATGCGTGGTTGGGACACTTGAAAATGTATCTTTTTATCCCATAACTTATGTTCCTCTAGAAATTTCATTGGAATGTCTTCAACTTTTCTATCACTCTTTCTGATGCATGCGTGGTTGGGACACTTGAAAATGTGCACCTGATCAGACTTTCTTTGCCTCCCTTCGCCAGGTATCTTTTCCGGCACTCTGTCACCTCTTCTCAACCTTTTCTAATTTAGGATTTCAAACTGCAAGGCCCTTGTGTGATGCTCGTAATCGATAGTCCTAATGCTCATTGTAATGTGTGTGCTATATTTATCCATTTGGTGTAAACTGCAAATTGTATATGATTCCTCACTGTTGTCGCTCCATTTATACCCATCTTAATCCTGTTGACATGAAGGTTGTATATTAATTATGTACCTCTTGGTAGTTCCTGTTATCCCAAATTACCTATTCTCTTTGTATTTCACTTTAACTGACTTTTTTTCACTATTAGATTTGTTGCTTTGTTTGTTATAGTGTAGTTATCCTATTTTGATTATGCTTTAGTACTGAGGTGTAACACTGAAGAATTAGTTTATTCAAGTAAAATCATGTCCTAATGGATATAAAATTGACATTTTGAAGAACATGAATATTGTATCCAGAGGCAGATCTAGGAGTTGATGACTACAGGTGCCACTATTTTAATGCAAACTTACCAATAGTAAAGTTGATTGAATTAGGGTACATTTAGTTGGTTTGATCCGTTAAATTAATTTGGGTCGGGTCGGTTCGATCCATCTTGAATTGATTTAGTTCGATATACAAGATGTTTGGTACATAAATTGGTGATCACCAAACTGAGTAGGTTTTGTCCAATACGATCTAATTTTCTTCATTCAAATTCTTGATAATATGATTAAAAAATAAAAATAAAAATAAGAATTTAAAATAAACAAATACACCGCTTCACTCTACATGTAGCTAGATTATTGTTATCTTTGTTGATACCTTTTTTTTTTTTTGAAGATGGTAACAGTTTTTGTCTTCAGAAGCACAAAGGCTGTGCTGACCATAATTACAGAGGAATGGACCAAAATATACAACAAAAATTCCTATCTTCTTGCAGAGTCCCTAGAACATCTACTAAAGATTCTATGTCCACTGTGTATTCTTGTTTACACCAAAAATGAAATAGCAGTAGGCAGTTCATTTTTATCTTCTAAGTTGAGAGCTGGCATTGTCTTCAAAACATCTTGAATTTCTCTCTTTCCAGATAGTCCACCATATGCAGGCAGGAATTAGATCCCATCTATTCCTCTCACTTGCACTTCTTCTCACCTTATTCCAGCATGACAGCAGGTCCTTGGTGCTATTTGGCATGACCCAGTGTATCCCTGTTAGAGCTAGGAATATGTTCCAAATTTGAACAGTCACCGTGCAGTGTAAGGACAGGTGACTATTAGTTCCAAATTTGATACTATCAAAAAATTTGGAAATCAGGGAAAAAATAATATATTAGAAGGATACAAAGAGAAAATGATTAAAATCATTTTCAAATAAAGATCTAGAAAAACAAAAAGGAAAGCAAATGTATAATTTAATAAATAATAAAGATGGCTACAAAGAGAGAGGGAACGCAAAGATGAAGATTGAAGAATTAAAAGAAATAAAGAAAAGGAGCAGAAAGAGAAGGAAGAAAAGGGAACAAAGAAAAACTAGCTTGAAAACGAAGGCAGTGACTTAGTGAGTATTGATCCTACATCTTGCAGATGGAAAGTTGGCACTTTACTCCGGGTGCCACTATTACATATATATATACCTTTTGTTGTGTAAATTTTCAATACATATATGAAATTTTACCCAGCGTACGGGTGGCATGCCGCCCCCAATGCCCTACGTAGATCCACCTCTGATTGTATCTCTCTGTGTCACTGTCTTGACAATAAGATGTTTGCAAGTTTATAGAGAAAGAGTCATTTTTGGGCAGGTGAAGACATTTTAGAAAAGACAGTAATGCTTGCTTGTTTCCTTTTTTCAATCATTTATGGTTTTCCATGTAGTGTTCCTGTCCTTTTTGTGTGTGTTTATTCTGTATTGTTTTTCTGTTTTTCTCCTTTTTTGTGTGAGTTCGGTTATTTTATTAATCATTAAAATTTAAGTAAATTACCACTTAAATTAATTCGTCAACTTGACCATCAGGTGTCTAAGAATGATGTTGAGAAGAAACTCCAAGATAACCAACTTACCAATAAAATAAATAGGTAAGAGTTCCTGAGTTAAAACTGCATCCATGGTGAGAGTGCCAATATTCACCTATTACTGATTCTTTCGCCATATTCTGTGGACTGTATGCTTATGAGATGTCGCTACTTTTCTCATTGTATTGGTAAAACTGAGTCCATTTTCGTCTGGCACAATGGAAATATCATCACTTCATCTAAAAAAAAAATAAATGGAAACATCATCCAAAAGAAGTAAAGAATTCTTTATGCTTAATACATCGTGTAAAATCAGAGATGAAATTTTGTGGCAAGGAAAGGAGGGTAGAAACAGAACATATCTTTTTTTTTTTTAAAAAGATTTGGAGTCTGTCAGACAACTATGAAGAACGTAGGTTTGAACTAGCAGTTTCAACCGTGTTTAGCCATAAAGGTCATTGATATTTGAGAAGTTGTTTGCTCTGTCATTTAGACGTGCTTCATGAAATCAGAGGAACATCTACAATGGAACGCAAAGTTAAATGAGAAACGACTACTGGTGTAAGGTTTCATACGGATTCTAGTGAAATTAGTTGTGTATTTTAACTTGAGAACAAATGTTTTGCTCTTCACCATCAAAATACTGCTTTCTTCATCTTCACTTCACTATTTATCTGAACATGAATCCTGACTCGTTTGTTGAATGGTCATTATCCGCATCAAGTTCAATACCTGCTGCATATGTTTTATTTATGGCCATATTGATGTTAGCTAGGGATCAGTATTAGTAAATAAGCCTATTTAGAGGTAGGGACCATATTGGTTGCATTCTAATTCTCCAGCTATGATGCTTGAGTTTGATCCCTCTGATGTGCGCTTTTATTGCAGATGGCTATTAATGATGCTGCACAAGCTTGGGGCTTGAAATGTCTTCGATATGAAATAAGTATGTGGGCTATTCTGCTGATTTTTTCATCATTCAAAAAATGGTTGCGGCTTTACATTGCTGGATATGTCTGTTATCCTTCTCATTTCAGGGGATATATCTCCTCCTCGTGGGGTTAGAGCGGCTATGGAGATGCAGGCTGAAGCAGAGCGAAAAAAAAGGGCTCAAGTTCTGGAGTCAGAAGGTAATAGATCCTCTCCCTGTTGGTTAGTTTGCAAAGCAGTAGTTGCTTTAGAATACTGAGAATTAGTTTTTCTGGTTCAGAGGAAGGGTCATTCATTCTTATGATATCAGGGACGACCAGCTTAAAATGTACAAGTGCACGCAGATCTATCGAAAAGCTTTACCATCTGCGGCAACTAACATTAGCAGTCAATCTGTTCTTACTAAATGTGTAGTCTGCTTACTGTAAATCTCTTTGGCTGATAACTTAGTAAGGACTTGTATGAGCAAAATGATTACCATGCCAATGTAAAATAGCAGCTTGCTACTTTTTGGAATTTCAAGTATTTCAATTTGACATGCAGGATTTTTTTATGATTATGTTTTTTGATATCTATTACAGGAGAAAGGCAGGCAAATATTAACATTGCAGATGGAAGGAAGAGTTCAGTGATCCTTGCCTCAGAAGCTGCAAAAATGGACCAGGTCAACAGAGCGCTAGGTTTGTTTACTTAGAACTTCACATTTTCCTTGTACTTTAGTGAGATTACTTCCCTTGTTGATGGACAAGGAAAAAGTAGAGTTGTTTTGCTCCAGTGAAACTCTCAACAAGTGCTAGAATTTTTATAAGGAACTGATTTTTTATCCGCCATAGCGACTGTTGAATAAGGTTTAGTGGATGGGTTAGGGTATGTGTGTGTGTTCTCTTTGGTTTTAAAGACTATAAATGGTGTTCATCATGGTCCATTACAATATTTGTTGCCTTAATGTGGTGCCAAGGTGTTTCAAGTTACAGATAACGTTTTAGTCCATTAATGCCCTTTTATTTTTTGAGACTATCAATCTCAGCTTTCACTGTTTCTCCTTACTCATTTTCTCTCCTTATTGATTGAATCAGGTGAAGCGGAAGCAATCCTCGCTAGGGCACAAGCTACAGCAAAAGGGATAGCAATGGTGTCACAAACCCTTAAAGAGCATGGTGGTGCAGAGGTGAGGTTCTTTGAACACCAGCAGTGCTGGTCCGGATCCAGCAATGGGTTATTTCCTTCTTTTCTGGCAGTTCTGAAAGTGGAACAGCCGGCGGCTTTCATACTTGTAATGCACCAACTTACAGCAAAGTGTTCTCCATAACATGTAACAAGAATTGAAGAGACATAATTAACAAAATCCACTTATTAACTTGGATTGTCAATTTGTCATATAAATTTGATTGTACCTTCGCCAATCTGTAGTCATGCTTACAGCTTTCAATGTTTGGTCTGTAGGCTGCAAGTTTGAGAATTGCAGAGCAATATATCCAAGCATTCAGTAATATTGCAAAGGAGGTGAAGCACAATAGTTACATTATATTTGTGTCAACTGTCAAGAGTAAGTTATTTGCTAACATTCTTATTGTTTCTGTTTGCCTTTCTCAACTTTGAAGAGCACCACGCTGTTGCTTCCTACGAGTGCTGCTGATCCTGCTAGCATGATGGCTCAAGCTCTTGGCATATATAAAAACGTAGTGGGCAAGAATTCTGGCACTGAGCTTCCTGGGATCTCTCAATCTAAGTTGACCAGAACCACCAGGCAGAGTGATTCATCTGCAGCCGCTGGCGATGACAGCTCTCTTACTGCGAAATCTGCTGATGAGGATCATCTGGGTGACCCTGTTTTCTCTTTGCAAAGCCACAAAAAGGATGATTGAGTGTCAATGGAGAAGTTCTCATTTCTTTTTTCCTAGCTTTTTGGAGTATCTAGCATTACATGCAATCTAATTCCTGAGTAGGTAATATGGCAATGATAAGAGTGCCTATTCTTTTGGCATAGAGCTCTCACTTGCATGAATCATTCTGGCGATAACTGTGTAATTGAGGATGGCTGCTATGTTCTGGATGAGACTTTTCAGAAGGTAGAAAAATGGAGAAAAGAAAATAGTAAAAAACTTGCAGTTACCTGGCTTTAGTTCCCTCCATTACGTCTTGCTTGCTTGAAGTCGAGCAAGGGCTTTATACTAGTTGACTCGCCTTTGAAGTTCGAAGGGTGAAGCAATTCCACAGGTTTATTTTTTGGAGAACATCGAAGGTAACATACGTTCTTTTGCATAAGAATCTGTCTTCTCCAAGCTTTTAACTTCTATAAAATCAGTGGAACTTGTACTTTCTTTGCACGTAGATTTTGTTTTAATTCTCTCCACGAAATGCTGGCCTTGTCAACAATAAAACTACCTAGTAGATTGCTGTGTTTTTTGCAAATGAATCCAGTTGAACTTGGTCGAAAAGCCATAAAGACAGTAGCAACAATTGCGTAAAAATTGCATGGGGCGCCCTATTTGGGCGCCCCTTTTTAAACTGTAGCCGCTTTGTCTTTTTGTATGCATCCGTACCCACTTTTTAAAAAACTTCAGCTTCCCTTTATAACTGAGAAACTTCAGCTCTAGAGCTTAAGTTTTCGGTTTACTAAGCAAAAACTTCAGCTTTAGAGCTAAAGTTTTTATTTTTTAACTAGAGCTGAAGTTTTCGGGTTACTAAACAAAAACTTCAGCTCTAGAGCTGAAGTTTTTATTTTATAATTGGGAAACTTCAGCTCTAGCTGAAATTTTTATTTTATAACTGGCAAACTTTATCTCTAGAGTTGAAGTTTTTATTTTATAACTTGAAAACTTCAGTTTTAGAGCTGAAGTCTCCAGGTTACTAAACTTCAGCTCTAGAGCTGAAGTTTCCCGGTTACTAAACAAAAACTTCAGCTCTAAACAAAAACTAAAGCTGAAGTTTTTATTTTATAACTGACAAATTTCAGCTCTAGAGCTGAAGTTTTCCGGTTACTAAACAAAAACTTATAAAATAAAACTTCAGCTCTAGAGCTGAAGATCGCGAGTTACAAAACAAAAATTTCAGCTCTAGAGTTGAACTTCAGGCCCGGCTACTAAAATGCTGAAGTTTTGTGTAATTGCTTTTGCTACTTCAGCCTTGTGTGCTGAAGTTATGTGAAAAAACGGGTATTCTTTCAATTTTTTTTGCAAAGCTGACACAGGTTAAAATGTGGCACAAAAAGCGGGTATTGATGCAAATGCCCCAACAATTGCATCATAAATACTGACGCGGCCAATTAATATAACAAGTGCTTTTTACTGTTTTAAGACTTAAATAAATGGATTTGAATTTCAAATCTAGCTTTATGAGAAATTTGGGTGGATGTTGTTTAGACTTGTTAGAAATAGTATAAGGAGGTTGTATACAAAATTTGAAGTCACTTAATGAAGATTTGGACTGGTCCACCATTGTTGAGCAAACTTAAATAAATGCCAAATGGGTTTAAATTTTGAATCTGGCCTTGTGAGAAATGTGGAATTGGGTGTTAGTTAGACTTGTAAAAAATAGTATAAGGAGCTTGTATATAAAATTTGAAGTCATTTAACGGAGATTTGGACTGATTTTGAACAAGAATTGCAAAAATCGTAAAAGAGGTTCGTTGACATATGCTTGTATAAAGATGTATAAAAGTGGATAATAATGTATAAGAGATGTTTATACACTCATATACATTATTATTCAAAGAATAATATTATATACTATTATACAAAAATTGGTTTTGTCTTCTTCTTTGAGCAGACAAGAGAGGTTGCTCTGATGGTAGGTAACCACCACTTCCAACCAAGAGGTTGTGAGTTCGAGTCTCCCCAAGAGCAAGGTGGGAAGGATGCCGGGGGTTTATTTGAAAACAGTCTCTCTACCCCAGGGTAGGGGTAAGGTTTCATACACACTACCCTTCCCAAACTCCACTAAGTGGGATTATACTGGGTTGTTGTTGTTGTCTTCTTCTTTGTGCCTTTTATGAAACTCAACTCAAACCTAGGTTAAATCTACTACAAATCACTTCACATTGAGGTTTTAAACTCCTCTTAATATTTTCAATCAATTGATCTACACTTAATCCAAACAATTAACAAACTCTAAAAACCTAAATCTAAAATTTAACTCAAAAGATTAAAAGAGAGAAATTAAAAACTAAATCGTGAAGTGTCTCAACCACGAGGCTCTAGAACAAAAAATTTCTTAGTTTTTGCAGTAAGTTTTTCCTGTCGTAACATCAAACAAAATGGGTAACTTGACCAACTACATTTAACTCCATAACTTTTAGAAGCAGTGGTAGTAAGAAAACAAATTTTGAAATAGGGGTTGTTCGCTAATACTTTTGTCAGTACTTTCAAAATATGTATAATATTGGCTAGGTAGGGTAAAACTTGGGGGAAATTCAAAAATAGCCAGATTTACAAGTGATCATTCAAAAATAGCCAGTTTCAAAAGTAATCGAAATCTAGCCACTTTTCATGTAAAGATAAATTAGAGCGAAAATACTGTTCAAAACCTGAAAAATATGTCAGGATATTATGCTGGAGTTCTAGCCTAAGTATACTTGAACTCCAGCATATTAACCTAGGTTTGAGTTGGGCAGAGAAAGCTATTAGGGTATCATGGCCAGAGAAAGCTATTAGGGTTATGGTAACAGGCAGCAGCTGGAGGACGAGTGTGGGCTGGGGAGAGAAAAGGGAACGATAAACCAAGGGAGGAGGGAAGTACGCAGTAACCTAGAAGGTGAGGAAGAAGGGGGCTCATGAAAATGCTCGCTTTATCTTTTGCTCCCAACTATTCCCTACAAGGAACGGCAATTCTAACTAAGTAGTGACCGAACGAAATGACATTAAGGGCAGAGTAAATCATGGTTGCAGACGTGCGAGTGTAACAAAACATCAAAATTACCTCCATTTTGGGGTCGATGCATTGTACCAAACAGGCCATTAATCATTTTCCCGATTTTGAATTGAATAGGAAGTATTTAATCAAACATTTCCCCAGCCAAACACCAGATTGCAGTTAAAGACCGCAAAGAAGAGTTTTCTTAGATTAAGCTGATCCAAAAGAACAGAAGATTGTGGTGCATAAAGGCAGCCTGATTTTTTAGAAGCCTAGCAAGCCAATATCTGTTGCTTTCCTAATGGTTAAAGTCCAAACGGACCTATCAGCCATAAGAACTTAAAGAGAGATGTAAGGCTACGACGATCTTAACCTCAAGAAGTGACCCAAATTAGCACCTGATCAAATTTCTCACATATTCACAATCTCCTCCTTAATAATGTATATCCCTATTCCCATACAAGAAGATAAGTCTACAACAATCTTAACCTCAAGAAGTGACTCAAACTATCTCTTGATCAAATTTCTCACATATTCACAATATCCTTCTTAATAATGTGTATCCCTATTCCCATACAACAACAACTACCGGCCAAAAGCAGTTGGTATGAATCCTCTGCATCATTCCCCTCTGTTGGGACAATTTCATTCCAACACCTGCTCTCATTTCCATATTTCAACAAACAGTAAGGTCAATAACTACTACACATCACGCGTTCATTTCAGGCTTATATAGAATTTAGTGAAGCAAGGATGAGAAATTTAGTGATCTCATGACTATTAAGGCAATTAAGATGGATATTTCAAAAATCAGAGAAGCAAGGATGAGAAATATCTGAATCTCAGAGGACTGTATTAATCCAACAAAAAACAAGGCCAAATCTAAAAGACTAGCCGCTAATTCCCCTCATACATACAGAAGATACAAGTATATTATACAAAAAATATACTATCAAGTCTAACCTAAATCAAGCAACGAAGATCAAACCTATATGAGTCCAGAAGCAACAAAGAAACCCGATCCATCATATAAGCCCAAATAGTCCAACGAAACCAAGTAACACGAGCCAAACAATGTGAACCAACAGCAGGGCCTGACCCGAAACGGGACCCGAACCTCCGTTTCCAACTTCGCACATCCCAGTTTTCACAACACGCACACCGGCACATTGAGCATCGGGGCAGCCGCACCAGTACGTCACGCCATTGACGCCGCATACCGGATCGGGTCGGAAGCAATTAACGGGGCAGGACTCGGGCGGAGACGGCGGCGCGGGGCAAATGTCTTGGTTTACTTGATCGGAAGGCAAAAGAAGAGCATTCATTTCATCTGAACGGACGGTAAAGGGGAAATAGGCGACGGCAAATAGCAGGAATATGACGAAGGGTTGAAAAGAGGAAATTTGAAGGAATTTCATAGTTGATTTTTTTGGCGAGCCTTTGTTGTAAAGCTCGCCTTCCTCCTTTACAGAAACCCTAGCTTAAGAAATTGGAAATCCTAGAATTGAAATTTGGGGATTTCCGGTGATCAAAGGAAAGTATTTTGAACAGAAAGACAACGTCTAATTTTTTCCTTTATTGTAATGACTCCGTCAAATTCTACGGTTGAAAAAATAAAACAGGTATGATTGGTAAGTAACCTACCTGTACTTATGATAAGGTGGACCTAACCCACCTAAAGTTAATATTCTTCTAATTTTCTTTATTTTCTTTCTTTTTTATTGGTTTTTTTTTTTTTTTTTTTGCTACCTTAGCTTTCTATGCCTCCAATAATTATTTGTAGCCATTGACAAGGTTTGGCTGGATTCCTTATGAAAATATTCCTAAGTGAAATTTTCTTAATCTACTTAGTAAGGGCACATAGTCGAAGTTTATTGAAAAATCATTAAGAATAGAAATGAGCTTTGTGTTGTTTTAATGCCTCTTAGAAATTGTAAATGCCTATGTTAGCTTAATGCTAAACTTCCGTTTCGCCATAAATTTGACTGTCTTTTTCTCAAAAAAAAATCGAAAACATTACTTGTTCATTGAATATGATCAGTTTTTGATATAAACTTAATACAAACTTTCAAGTTTCCAAAAATTGGTTTAGGGTAGTTTTTGGGTGAAATTTTTTCTTTCACTCACAGAATTTCAATTTTTTTTAATGCATGTTCAAATGCAACTTCAACTTTTAAAAATTATTTTTAAGAAACTCTTTTTTCAAGTTTCAATCAAATCTACGTCCAAAACGCTAGCTAAAAATTACCAAACTCGGGGTAGGGGACCATTTGCATAATTTGGACAAGGATTATATGGCTTCATCGAAGTTCATGCATCGTGTGAAAATATATGGCATAGGGCCAATACGTTTCAAACTTTTTCTCCACCTTTAAACGAATTTATTCTCTTTTGCTGATAAGAAGAAATTTATGAAACAGAAAGTCAAGCTGGATTATTACAAAGTGGACTGGATCTTGTCGAAACAGCTCCATTACCCACCGAATATTTATACCCGGCCAATAAGCAAATAACATATGCCACTTTATTTAACTACAATTATCAATAGTTAACTATAATTAACACATGATCTTAAATAACACTAATATTAATATACTTACGTAATAGTTTATTCTCTTTATGGTATCACTGACCATTACCAATAATTTATTCCTAAATTTTACAAAAAAATATGTAAAAACTTTATTTTTTTGATAGCATTTGTAGAAAATCAATTGCGGACGAGAAAATAAAATTAAGACCGAAAAATATCGAAACAATCACAGTATTTTATTTCGAATAATATGAGTGTACAATCTCTATGAATCCTCTTATTCTTCTTTTCAATGGTAAATAAATTCAAGGGTCTTTGAGCTTGATCTTGAATCTATGTTTGTTGCCACGAACAATGATTTTGTTCTTGAGATTGAGCTTGATTGCTTGGTTGCTTGAACTTGATCTTGATTCGTTCTTCGTTCTTGAGCTTGAACTTTAATTCTTGAACTTGAACTTGATTGCTTGAAGCTTGAAACTTGTGGAGGAATTTGCGGTGTTTGATCCACGAGCTCTCTCTTACTTCTTGTTATAACTTCGGGTGTCTTTTCTGAGTTATGAAGATCCATATTTATAGTTGTGGAAGGGAAGAGTTGTGACAAGAACAAACTCTTTCCGACCAATCAAATTAAAGAATGACATGGACGCATTTGATTGGCCAGAACATGTCACTTGCAAATGTGGCGCGATTTTATTGGCCTTTCAGTGCGACTGGACACGCCTTGTCATTTTGACACGTGGCATGGTCCTATTGGCTTTTCCGTTTGACTTGGCGCACCACGTCATTTGACACGTGGCACCAAACTGGGCCTCTAGGACGATGACATCTTGGGCTTAATGAAGTGGGTTCATCACTTTAACCAAATTAAATAGGCTAGCCCAATGGATTAAGACTTATTTATTTAACTTACATGTATTGGACTTATATAATTAATTCAATTATATTAGCCCATAGTATTTATTTGGACTAATATATTTTGAATTTAAAATATAATCCAAATTATTTTATGAATTTAAAATTTATATGACTACAAATGTCCCCTACTTCAAGTATTGTCGGAGCATAAACTTATTAACGACAAAGCCTTGAAGTATCAGTGAAGCCCCAAACACAGGTGTCAAACTAGAGCTTCGAACGGGATAATTTCCACAACTAACTTGCATTTTTGCCCTCACAGTATAATGATAATTCATATTTGAATAAAACAAAACTATAACGATTGAAGTTTGTAGTAGTCCCATTACATTCACGTGATTACTGTCCAAAACAAATTTGTTGGCAATTTATATTCTTTGCAAAGTAGTCTTGTTCGTTTCTAATAAGATTCCAGGAGATAAACATGCGTACTCGATTTCCATGTTGGAAACGAATTTCTGTTGCCGCCTTTACTAGTCAAATTCTTCCTCGAAGATACAAGCAGTAGCCGAATCCGACACGAACAACAATTGCAATATCCCACATCGTCAAATTTACTGTCCGATGCCTTCCCATATGTGTATATATAGACGTATATTCTTCCCCTCTAAACATCAATTTGTAGCATTCGCAAGCTCTATTGAATCTAGTTTCGTGGACTCGAAAACATTGACGTGAAGGTAACTTTTTTTTTTCTTGTGCTTTCTTCTTTGTTGTCTTTTTTTTTTTTTTTTAGGTTAAGCGAGAAAGATATGTTCTTGTTTAACAAGATGATCCACGCATGAAGAAGATAATCTTGGGGTGTGAGGGGATGAATACTCATTCCTGCCCAAATATCGGAGGGATTATTTTCGTGGCCCGATTCTTGGAGAGATTACTCTCAAAATGGCCCGATTCTTGGAGAGATTACTCTCAAAATGGCCCGATTCTTGGAGAGATTACTCTCAAAATGGCCCGATTCTTGGAGAGATTACTCTCAAAATGGCCCGATTCTTGGAGAGATTACTCTCAAAATGGCCCGATTCTTGGAGAGATTACTCTCAAAATGGCCCGATTCTTGGAGAGATTACTCTCAAAATGGCCCGATTCTTGGAGAGATTACTCTCAAAATGGCCCGATTCTTGGAGAGATTACTCTCAAAATGGCCCGATTCTTGGAGAGATTACTCTCAAAATGGCCCGATTCTTGGAGAGATTACTCTCAAAATGGCCCGATTCTTGGAGAGATTACTCTCAAAATGGCCCGATTCTTGGAGAGATTACTCTCAAAATGGCCCGATTCTTGGAGAGATTACTCTCAATGTGGCCCAATTCTTGGAGAGATTACTCTCAAAATGGCCCGATTCTTGGAGAGATTACTCTCAATGTTGCTCAATTCTTGGAGAGATTACTCTAAAAAATGGCCCGATTCTTGGAGAGATTACTCTCAAAATGGCTCGATTCTTGGAGAGATTACTCTCAATGTGGCTCGATTTTTGGAGAGATTAATCTCAAAATGGGCCGATTCTGGGAGAGATTACTCTCAAAATGGCTCGATTCTTGGAGAGATTACTCTCAAAATGGCTCGATTCTTGGAGAGATTACTCTCAATGTGACCCAATTCTTGGAGAGATTACTCTCAAAATGACACGACTACCGGAGAGGCCAACTTAAGGTGCAAAGGGACTCATATGTCCACCTTAAGATTGGAAAATTATAGTTCCTTTTAAGGACAAACCCACGAAGATTCCAACTTAAGGTGCAAAAGGACTTATATGTCCACCTTAAGATTGAAAAATTATACTCCCTCCGTTTCAATTTATGTGAACCCATTTGACTGGGCACGGAGTTTAAGAAAAGAGAGAAGACTTTTGATCTTGTGGTGTAAAATTAGTCACATATATTTTGTGTGGCTATAAATCATTCTGTAAAGGTAAATTATTTCCAAATAAGGAAAGGGGTCATTCTTTTTGGCACGGACTAAAAAGGAAATAGGTTCACATAAATTGAAACGGAGGGAGTAGTTCCTTTTAAGGACAAACCCATGAAGAGGCCAACTTAAGGTGCAAAAGGACTTATATATCCACCTTAAGATTGGAAAGTTATAAAGCTTCAACTCGAAGACGACATCGACTTGAACATTTGGCAAACTTTGAAGATTTAGCGGACTTTGCAGACTTCAACTCGAAGAGGGCTTAAACAATTCAACTTTAAGATCGGCGAATTTGAAGACTTCAACTTGAAGACCGACGAATTTGAAGACTTCAACTTTCAGACTTGGAGGGCTTAAATATTTCAACTTGAAGATCGGCGAATTTGAAGACTTCAACTTGAATACCGACGGAGTTGAAGATTTCAACTTTGAGACTTGAAGGGCCTAAATATTTCAACTTGAAGATCAGCGGATTTGAAGACTTCAACTTGAAGACCGAAGGGGTTGAAGATTTCAACTTGAATACACTTGAAGACTTCAACTTGGAGACTTCGAGGGCTTAAATATTTCAGCTTCTCTTTTGCTTTACATTGTTTGACTTTTATCTTAGTCGCATAATTTTCACCTTTACGTGTTTGTAACAAATGATTCATATCTTGTCGTGGGAGAGTCCAAATAATGAACCGTCTGATGACTTCAATATCTAAAATATATCCAACACTCAGAATCAAAAACCTTCAGAATCGCGCTGGATAATATTTTGAAACCAACATTAGATTTCACCATATTGAAAATTTCAGATTTGCGCAGTCTCACCAAAAAATTCATATCTCGGTGTAGAAATATCGAAATTGCAAACCGTTTGATTTCAAAAAAACCAGACTTTAAGATCTAGAACATATCCAAAATTCTCAATCAAACAACTTCAGATTCGTCCCAGATAATATTTTGAAATCAACTTTATATTGCACCACGCTATCAATCCAAATTTACGCAGTCTCACCAAAAAAATTATATCTCGGTGTAGAAATATCTAAATTGCAAACCGTTTAATTTCAAGAAAACTAGTCTTCAAGATCTAGAACATATCCAAAATTCTCAATCAAACAACTTCAGAATCGTTCCAAAAAATATTTTAAAATCAACTTTACATTGCACAACGCTATCAATTCCAGATTTGCGCACTCTCACAAAAATTCATATCTTGGTATGGAAGCCTCGAGATCCGAAGATGTATTACTTGCCATCAGTCGAAATTTAAGAGCCATATTCTCACAAATATCTTGAGTTCAAGTTTTACTGAATTTGAAATGTTGTGCCAAGCAATCTTTTCCTTATACTTTTGTTTCCTTTTGATGTCTCTCTCTTCTTTTCCTCTTTTTTAAGGTAGAGGGCGGACTTGGAGACTAACTAACTTGAAGGTTTGGAGAACCTGAAGACATAGATAATCCCTGGACTTCAATGCACAAAGTTTCGTAAGATGATGACATTTCAGCTTGATCTTACATTCTTTCATACTTCATTTGAACAACAATTGGTGCAATATGTATCTTTTGAACTTATGCGACTGAACTTAGAATGCAACTCTAAGCTGCCTACGTACCTCGGTGAAGAGGATCAAGTCATACCGTAGTTCAGAGTGAGTAGATTTTTTTTTTACGTCCTAACTTTTGGCTAGGCCGCCTCTTTCAAGATTTTTAAACTAGCAGACTTTTTTTTTCCTTGGGTCGTACACAGTTTATACTTTGCGGGCCAAAAGTGTAGCAACATGCAGTTTAGGCTCGTGTGTCAAGGAGCGTTATGACTTGCAGTTTAGACTCGTACGTTGAGGAGCGTCGGAATTTCAAGGATAATACTTCTTTAAGAATTTGCCATTGATGGGGCCGATTCTCATGCCATCTGCATCAACCATCTTGTAAGCCCCACTTGAATAAGCTTCTTGTATGACATATCGCCCATCCCATTTTGAAGTGAACTTCCCTACAGGTTTATGGGAAGTAATTATGGGTCTTTGTACGGCAAGGACTTGATCTCCTACTTGAAAGGATCTCGGGCGAACTCTTTTATTGAAGGGGCAAGATAATCGAGCTTGATAACATTCAAGACTCTGTTGAGCTTCCAATCTCTTTTCATCAAGAGCTTCCAACTCTGCTAACCAAAGTGGAGCATTTTCTTCATCAGTGATCCCTTCTTGAATAGCCAGTCGTAATGAAGGTAATTGACGCTCAAGTGGCAAGACGGCTTCGACTCCATAAACGAGTGAATAAGGAGTTGCCTATGTTGGCGTGCGGTGAGTTGTCCTATATGTCCATAGAGCTTCTTCAATACGGTCATTCCAATCTTGTTTGGATTTGGAGACGACTTTCTTTAACAAGTTGCATAGAGTCTTGTTGAATGCCTCGGCTAGACCATTGGCGGCAGCATTGTACATCGAAGAGTTACGTTGCTTGAAGCCAAAGATATCACAAATCTTGTTCATCAACCTATTATTGAATGGCTTTCTATTATCCGTTATTATGTAACGAGGAATGCCAAAGCGATAAATAATGGTCGGATGAAACTTGCAACATTTTCCTTCTTTACTTCCTTAAGAGCAACAACTTCAACCCATTTTGAGAAGTAGTCAGTTGCAGCCAAGATGTATAGGTGCCCACCAGAGGACTTTGGCAGTGGTCCAACAACATCCAATCCCCAAGCGTCAAATGGCTAGGATGCAACAGTCGAGTGCAGCACTTTAGAAGGTTGATGAATAAAATTCGCATGGAATTGACAAGCCTTGCATCTTCGAGCGGAGTGCAAGCAAGATTTTACCATCATTGGCCAATAATATCCCATCCTTTTTATATGGAAGTGGAGCTTTGGTCCGGACTGGTGTGAACCACATACCCCAGAATGTGCCTCTTGCAAATCTTGGATAGCTTCTTCTTCTCCTAGGCATCGCAATAGTATTCCTTTGAATGACCTTCTGTATAGAGTATCCTTGTAGTAAAGGAAGCGAGGTGCATGACGACGGATTTCAGTCCTTCTCCTCGGATTTTCTGGAAGTATCCCATAGCATAAGTAGTCGATAATGGGTTGTCGCCATTCTTCTTTCTCAACTTTAGAAACAACAACAAGATGCTTGAGTTCGTTTTCTTCACCTTCAACTTTATTTGACGGCGGTACTACCCATTTTTGGCAGACGGTAACCTTTTCTATCTATCTTTAGAAGTAGGGCGAGAGAAAGTCAATATGATATTTGCGTTGGTTTTTCCAATNAGCATGATTGGAGCTTCTTAGCGCTTAGGCCACTACCTAAAAGTAAGCTTTTCGCTCTTTTCCTCTTACATAACTTAGATGGAGGAGATAGTTGCGCTTGGTCAGGCATGGCTAATGATAAAGCTAGAGCAGCTAAAGCATCAGCCTTCTTATTTTCTTTCCTTGGCACATGCTGGATAGTCACATCACCGAGCCACCCCATCAACTTTTTTGCGTAATTATGATATGGGCGTAGTTCAGGCTTCTTGACCTCATAACTACCCAAAAGCTGATTGACCACTAACTGGGAGTCACCAAAGACTTGCAATTGCAATTGCTTCGTATCAACGGCCATTTCAAGCCCAAGTATTAATGCTTGATATTCAGCAACATTGTTGGAACAGAGTTGTGTCAAGGTGAAGGAGTAGGGCAAGACTTCACCTTGAGGAGTGACAAATACAATGCCAGCCCCGACTCCCCCATGATGCACAGCACCATCAAAGTACATCTTCCATGGAGGTTGAACTTCAACGACCATTGTGTCCTCATCAGGTAGTTCATCAGTTAGCTCCCAGTCATCAGGTATCAGATGATCTGCCAAGAAGTCTGCCAATGCTTGTCTTTGGCCTTTTGAGTGATGTACAAAATCTCGAATTGTTGAAATTGGAGGTACCATCTCGCTAGTCAATCACTAAGAACATGTTTTGACATCACGAACTTGATGGGATTTGCTTTAGAAATGAGACGGACAACATGAGCTTGAAAGTAGTGCTTCAACTTTTGAATTGAGAAGACTGGCGCCAAACAAAACTTTTCAATTGGTGAATAGTTCAACTCGGTAGGTTTCATCATCCTGCTCAAGTAGTAAAGAGAGTTTTCTTTCCCCTCACTATTTTCTTGGGCCAACAGTGCTCCAACAGACCTTTCTTGTGCCGCAATATATAGTATCAATGGCTTTCCAGCTATAGGGGCTGCTAAAACTGGAGGCTTTATCAAGTAGGATTTAATGCTCTCAAAGGCATTACTGCATGCTTGGTCCCATTTAAAAGGGACACCTTTCTTCATAAGGCGACTGAATGGTTGACACCTCCCAGCTAGGTTCGAGATGAATCTCCTAAGGTACGCTAACTTTCCTTGCAGACTTTTCAATTCACGGATATCTCGAGGCTCAGGCATTTTCAAAATGGCATCCACTTTGGCTTGATCAATTTCGATCCCTCAATGTCGGACAATAAAACCAAGGAACTTTCCGGAAGTAACTCCAAAGGCACATTTTAATGGATTCATCCTAAGTTGGTACTGTCGACGCCCCCTATTTTTCCTCGCGGAATCGGGTTCACGACATTCGGGAAGTCAACTCTATTCCCACTTTGGGAATTAGGTTTCGTATTTTGGAGAGTCGCCACCTAATGATTATAGTGCATTAGGACACTTTAAGAAGAATTAAAGATGAAAACCAGAGTTTGGGTAAGGGTTTTGAAATTATCTCAAGGGGAAGGTGTTAGGCACCCCTCAAGATCTACTAGTGTGGTTCCCGGCCATGTTACAATTGTGACTGTGAAGGCAAATGTAAATAAACAAGCAAGCAAGCATTGCAAATATGGGAAAATTGTTACAAATAGGAATGCGAAAAGGATTTAAAGATGCTGAAACTAAAGGATAACAATTTTGTAAATTAGGGAGAGATATGCAATGAGGGAGAGATCAAATAAATAATGCAAATAACTTAAGGAAATAAACAAGAGATGGAAGTTCGGAAAAAAGTTTTGGACAGCTTTTTGAAAGAATCTGAAAATAACAACTAATAAAGAGGGAGAAGGGTCATAGGTTTATACATTACATGGATCATTCGTACAACACTGGTACTCAATTGTACACGAAGTGTTATCGTGTAGTCATCATCTCCATGTCTACCCTTCCCACCCGTTTAGGTATTAAAGTGCGGAATGGTATCATTTACCTACTGCATGTTATTATCCATCTCACACTATCAGTCCTGGGGTGTTAGGACTTCTAATCCTAAAAGGGAAGAAAGGGGTGGGTCCTTTATGGAGTTTTAAAAGATAAAATTCTAGTTACGACATTCAAAACAAGTAGCAAGTAAAAGGGGAGAACAAACAGTCATTCAAGGCACAAATTAACCCCAGAAATCAAACAATCATTTAGTTTAGCATGCCTTAACAAATACTGGTTTGGTCTTAGATTAAATTTAAGCAGCGAACGGACTAGTTCAACGCATGTGTTTTAGGCAGAAAGTCTACATTAGGCAACTCAGATACAGTTGTCAGGTATTTAGGTATTCAACGCGAGTTATTTAGAAAAGTACTAATTTCAGAAGATAGGCTAATGCAGAAGAGTTTTTGAAAGAAAGAACAAACTGCAGACTTAGCTTAGAAATAAGTTTTAAAGAAAATCAGCGAATTGTCCGGTTATAAAACACAGAAATAATTATAAAAAATTTCGGAGAAAAGATAGAACTATCTAGGGAAAAGAGTAAGCTGCAGAACTGTTTTAAAAGACG
Source organism: Nicotiana glauca (assembly GCA_026770625.1). Lineage (NCBI taxonomy): Eukaryota > Viridiplantae > Streptophyta > Magnoliopsida > Solanales > Solanaceae > Nicotiana > Nicotiana glauca. The sequence continues at coordinate 42,961 of MU699450.1, read as the reverse complement.
AGTTCAGGAAGACTATAATTTAGTTGGAAAACGCTTAGGCAGAATATTAGAAAAGAAACCGTTTTAGAAAATATGCAGATTTGAAGAACTCAACTTTTAGGACAAATGTACACTAATTCGAGAGAGTTTTATCAAAAGGATTAAGGCTTTTGAAATCGTTACTGAATTAAGGCGCTAAGGACTAGTTAACAGATTATTATCAGACGAATTTGATGCGAAATCCTATAGGCATGATATCTGCATTTGATTTTTCAGAACCTGTTAAAGAATTTATGAAGAGATGACTGGATATCTATACACGAATTTTCAGAAAAGCTTAGAATTCCTATGGGCAGGATCTCTACATACGTTAGTTACATAATATGAGCGTTAAATCCTATATGCATGCTTTCTATGTGATTTGCAGTATAGTTAAACATTAAACCCTATAGGCAGGATTTCTATGTGACTTGCAACATAATTAAATGTTAAACCCTATAGGGATGGTATCTATGTGATTGAATCAGAGATGTTAAACAGACCTATAGGCAGGATTTCTAGAAAAAGAGAATCCTAAAGCATGATATCTACCCTTATTGATGCAAGAAAGTAAAACCCCTCCCACACCCTTTTACTATATTCCCCGAGTTTTTTTTTACAAATTATTACAGACTAGAAAATAGCTAATAAAAATACATCGAAAGCCAACAGCTAGATCCGAGCAGCCTGATTCAATCCTAATGTCCAATAACATGTATTTAACCAACTCCGGTATCCAGATTTCCAAAGCCTTCTCATTATCCAGGCTGTTTCAAAGTTCCAAGGAATCTCAGGTATCCCCGGTATTGCTTATACCCCAGATACCATTAGAATTAGGAACAGTGCAATGTGGAAAAGCCAGCTCTCAGGCATCCACGTTCAGAGGGAGCTCAGGGGGTCCCAAAGCATGGCTTGCAAGAGAGGGACAGACCTTATAGCTAGGAATAGGCGCAAAGTGAAATGGAATTAGGGAGCCATGACAGGTGGTGGTCATACCTAGCCATAAGATAGGTTGGCACACCCCTGACCACTTGTTTAGTTGAACAAACTAGGAGCAGACCTTTTGAAGGTCTGGATAATGATTAGGACACTATCAGACCCAAGTCCAAAGCTTAAGCACATAAAAGAGGAAAGGGAAGTGGGAATTGGTTGAGCTAGGGGTTCAAAGAACCCAGTTCAAAGTCATAGACAACAATATTATAGTGTTGCTATGCCTTGAGCCATACTCACATACAAAGGGGGTAAGGGGTAAGGGAATTTATAAGGTATCAAATTCACAACAAACAAACAATTGTACACATTATTTAAATACTGAACTGTAAAGAAAAGGGGAAACAAATGGGCAGAATTCAACACATTGCTGTTGAAGCATGTAGACCAATTGAGATATACCAGTATAGAGGCAAAGAATGCAGAAGAAAGCAAACAGTCCACAGTAATGCAAATATCAGAAAGAGGGAGAGTATAAGTGAATTTTGAACTATGGTGTTCTGGGTTCGTGTATGTTCAAAGAGAAGGGAGGAGAGTATATATAGTGTGAGAAACATGAAAAAATAAGGCAAGGATTGCAGTTCAACAGTAATTAGGGGAACAAGTGTCAATCAAATCAGTATCAAAGACTTCCTTTAATTAAGGAATTAAAACTAAACGGTAACATGCAAGTGCTAAATAAGGAAAGAAATCACATAGGCTGAATATGACTAATAAGGAAGTATTTCAAGCATAGTACA